>JANBOJ010000166.1:0-35742 GCA_027574685.1 Coemansia erecta
TGGATGATAGGTATGATCCTGCTCATATACCAGTTCAGGCTATGCTAAATACCATGCAATGTTATTAACTCAGTAATCCAAAACGTGGTGGTCGCTCTACTTTATGCGCTGGGATGCTTCGAGAGCAGCCTCAAAGTCATCCTTGATGTCTTCAATGTTCTCCAGTCCAACCGAGACACGGACCAGATCAGGTGAGATACCTGATGCGGTCAGCTCCTCAGAGCTCAGCTGCCGGTGGGTTGTTGCAGCTGGCTGGATCGCAAGCGTCTTGGCATCTCCGACATTCGCCAGATGCGAGGTGAGCTTGAGCGAGTCGATGAATGCTTTGCCGGCCTCGATTCCACCCTTGACGCCAAAGCTCAGCACACCGCCAAAGCCATTGCGCAGGTATTTCTTGGCATTCTCGTGGTATGGGTGGTCCTCGAGACCCGGGTACGAGACCCACGAGACAGACGGGTGCTGAGCAAGCCATCTGGCCAGAGCAAACGTATTTGAAGCATGCCGCTCGCCACGCAGGGGAAGAGTCTCAAGGCCTTGAATCATCAGCCACGAGGCAAACGGTGTAGAGCAAGGTCCAAAATCACGCAGTGCCTCAATGCGCGCACGGACTGCAAATACGGGGCTCTTGCCATTTGGCTCTTTCGGCCCAAACGTATCCCAGAACTTGAGACCGTGGTAGGCTGGAGACGGCTCGGTGAAACAGGGGAAGCGACCGTTGTTCCAGGGGAAGGTTCCGGCATCAATGACAACGCCGCCAATCGTGGTTCCGTGGCCGTTAATCCACTTGGTTGCCGAGTGGGTGACGATGTCAGCTCCATGCTCAATTGGGCGAATAATATATCCACCCATGCCGAACGTGTTGTCTACAACAAACGGGACGCCATGCTGATGTGCGACATCAGCGATGGCCCGGAAATCAGGGACGTTGTACTTGGGATTGCCAATAGATTCGACAAACACCGCACGAGTCTTGTCGTCGATGAGCGACTCGATCTCGGCTGGGTCGTCGCCTTTAACAAATCTGACCTCAATTCCGAGACGGGCAAATGCGACCTTGAACTGCATGTACGTTCCGCCGTAGAGATAGGTTGTGCTGACAATGTTGGTTCCAGCTTCGCAGAGAGTGGCAGCGACAATAAACTGGGCGGCTTGGCCAGATGACGTAGCAACAGCCGCAATTCCGCCCTCAAGGGCAGCCATACGCTGCTCAAAGACATCGTTGGTAGGGTTTCCCATACGCGAATAGACGTTGCCATGCTCCTTGAACGAAATCAGGTTCTCAACATGCTCGGTGCTATTGAAAACGAAGCTGGTCGATTGGTAGATGGGCACAGCCCTGGCATTGGTCGTGGGATCAGGCTGCTGGCCAGCATGCAGAGCGAGCGTCTCAAAGCGGTGCTGGTTTCCGGTGTTAGCTCCGGTTTGGTCTTGGTTTTCGCCAGGCATGGTTGTAGATAATGAATGTTTATAATATCGAGCAGGTCAAGAAATAAAAAAAGTAGTATATATTTGAACGAACAAGCGTGTCGGAATAGAGAGTGGTTGCTTTACTTTGGTGATTGTACTGAATTTTCCGTTTGGAATTGACAAGAAGCCCCCTGGCAAGCGACGCAGTATTAATACCATTGACAGGGGCGTCCTTTCGGACAGTATACAAAACAGGGAGCACGCCTACTCCGACTGAAGCGGCAGGCGATCATTGAAAATGACAGCCTGAATGCAGATATCGAGGTCAGCTCTATGCTGATTTCCCACGTACTGAACACTCCGACCTTTAAAGTGCGGACACGGACGGAGCATACTCTTGGCGTCAATATAGACTGCGCTGATTTTTATTCAGCGGAAGCCTTTTGTTCCGAAATAGCAAAACTGGCCGGAGCGCATATGCACTACATGATGCATTGTATATATGCCTTCCAGTTATTGTCGCGATGTACAAGATCTCTGGTCGGACACCATTGTAACATAAACACAAGCTTCATATATGCACATATGCGATTACAGAACATTTGTCGTGTGAGCAAGATATGCAGCAAGCTCAAATCATTGGGTTTCGTGCATAGCAATGTCGTTCATTTGTGTTGGCATTTCAATTATACAAGCAACAAACGGCCGGCCAGGGGCCCAAATGCCACAAATTGGCCAGCTGGGCAGTGCTGCGGAGAAAATCGATGGAGATATCGGCTCCTACCCGGTTAATTAGAGCTGATCCGGATCAAATACAGTAGATCTTAATTTGATCGATCAGAGTCATTCTCTCTGCAAGGTATGCGCAGTTCAAACATCAACACAGTACGCGCGATGAACGCCTCGTGTTTTGTTCTCTCCATCTCGCAGCTTTGTATTATTTTCGTAGCATTTTTTCTATCCATAAAAAGCACATAAATTCACATGGATTCGCATTCAATCTTCTCGTCGCCCCCTCGCAGGCCACCAAGCAATCATATCGTACGCGAGGTCTCAAGATCTGGCGGGCCTGGCAGCGGGAATAGAAGCCGGGTGCGTAGAGCCGACTTTAGAAACCTGTCAAACAGCGCGCGTGCTGGCCGTGGCAACGAAGAGCCATGGCGTAAGAGGTTTCGCGAGCAGTGTATTGACCGCCTGAACAATGCACGCGACCACTCGGTCATGATGCGCAGACAGCTGTCGGGTATGACAAACAGCAATAGCGGACCAGGTATGCAGCCGCAAAGTCTGTATGATCCGATGGACTCTTCCGACGAAGATGAGATCTCGGAGCAGGAAATGTATAATATTGTTCAGCAGGAGTGGGCCCGGTTCAGAGCCGATATGGAACGGGACAGCTTGCAGTATGGCGCTCTCGATGAAAGCATTCTCGACGATATTGAAGATGACCTAAACTACGGCCGCAGCCATCGCTCCGATATCAACACGGGCAGCGACGACGAGCAGTACCGGCAATACGCCGAGTGGGAGAGGTTTGAGAACCAGATGATTGAGGAGCAGGTTATTGACGACGAGCTGATGCGGGTGGACTTTGACATGGACGACCTTGAATAGAGTATGCATCATTATTCTTGTAAAGCTCTTTGATTTTGTGTGTACTAGGCAGTTGAATTGATAGTCTAGCTTTCCTTACTCGGCCGACTGGATGTGCAGTATTGTTTCAACCACTGTCCGGCATATTGGGCACTTGTTGCTTTGCTGACGATACGTGTTTGCGCACTCGCGACACATACACATATGTCGGCAGGGAAGCAGTACGGTGTCGCGATCGTCAGAAAGACATATGGCGCATTGCATAGTGTCATCGCTGCGCATAGCATGCTGGTTCTGCATGGCCTCGCCAAGCCCGAATATCTCGTGTTGCAGATACAGCACTCCCTGAATACAGACTTTTTGTTTGATACACCGCGGTATGACCGTAGCGTTGCCTTCTTTGTAGAATTCAATAAACGAGATCTGGCTGTTTATTGCTGCTGTGGTTAATGGGATAGCGTGCTCGGCTGCCGAGCGACGCTCTACAAGCTCGATAACTAGTCCATATGCCGAGGCCTTGTGAGTATTTGACCGCTCGAGTTCCTGGATCTCGTTTTCCGAGCTGGGGTAGCTGTGGTGGTGTGGCTGAAGAATATCGGGCCCCATTTCCATGGCATTACCGACCGATGTGGCGGCTAAGCTGGCAGCCACGCCATTGCCGTCAGCAAGCGCGCGAGGATAGGGTGTGACGTCAAGAGACGTGGCTGGGGCAACCGCCGTAGCCTTGGCAGTAATGGCTGGAGGTGCGCTGTTTCTGGCCTGCCAATCGGATGATAGCAGTGTCCGGAATGGCTCTTCGGCAGACTCTAGCCAGTCGGTCCTCGGGAGCACGAATCTCTGGTTGCTGCCGATTTCAAGTGAGTATGAACGGCTGATGCCGACTCTCGAAACAAATTTCGGGTAGCAGTCTGTCAAAGACTCTTTGAATTCCCACTCCTCAGTTGCCAGCCAGTATAGATTGACAGTAAGTGGAACTAGCGTACTGACTGCGAACGAGAGCGTGGTAAATGGCGATTGGGTGACTGCGTCTGGAGAATCCGCTGCTGTTTCGACCATGACTGAAGACATCTGAAGAGATCCTACATCAAGCGACATGTTGGACTGGAGGACATCGCATGGCTCCTCGCGTTGATGCGGTAGCTGCTCGATCTTTCCACCAATCTTTGAATTGTCAGAGTCGGTTTGGGATCCAGGGAGTATATAGCGAGGGCCATAGCAGAGTCTTCGCGATATGTTGACTTCGGACGGACGAGTGGGCACCGATTCCCCAGAACTCTCTTCGACCTCACGAGCGGCGGCCAGCGCTGCTCTGGCACGCTCCTCCCATGTCGGTCTCTGTCTGCGCGCGTTGTTTGTGCGTATGGCCTGGGAGCGTCTGAACAGTGAGTGCATTTTTAGGAGTGCAGATTAGGTGAATAAAAAGTGGATTTAGAAGTACGCTATGCCGTGTCAATTCTTCCTTCAAGACAGATTATCAAGTCCGAACAAAGTGCAAAGAGGCGCTCTGGTATACTTTCTTTACTATTGATACAGGTTGAAAGAACTTGGCAGATAATGGATTGCAGTCTGGGATGCCAGCTTTTCATTGTTGCCAGCAGGCAGAACAAGCGACAGTTAAGACAGCCACTGGGTTGGGTGAATGGGCTACACTTGTTCTCTGAGAATAGCGAGCACAATATCTCTGGTAGTACTGCGAATTGCATAATGTGGTATGTGCAGTTATAAAATCCGATTCATATTTGTTAAGCTGATGAAATATCATTCTAGAGCCGCCATGGAGGAGTTGGGGAGGACGGGCAGCGAATGCAAAGAGGGATCGGCTGCAAATGCAGTAGGCAGATGAACAATCTAATCCGTGCTCGGAACGCGTCCAGAATCGCAATGGCTATAGCAATGCTGATAATCTATTGGCAGAGTGCCAGGCGACAAAGGCGATGATTTATTTGTTAGGTTCACTCTGGCATGCTACTGACAGATTCTACTTGCCAGACCTGAGAAGATTACCGGAGTCTCAGGCGGATTTTTGGAGGGGCACGAGAACGTAGAGGTGGTCAAAGTTTGCAAGCTATGAGAGCTTTAAAAGGACAACCTTTGCTGCCCGGAAAACTTAAGCTTGAAATCTCATATTTCATATTTTCTTCATTTAGCTCAGTTTGATGACCACCATCAGTCTTGCGACTAACATTTGACGCTTTCATATCTTACCTATAAACTCTAATGCATATTATAAAAACTCGTATTGCGGCCTGCATTGTCGTCGGCATTGCCGGTCTGGTTGCTGGCCAGAGGCAGCCACAAAACATGAACACTGGGTTTAGCCAGTTCACCCCGATTCGCCTCATCCAGGCGCAGGATCCCGAGCAGCAGCGCACAATCCAAAGCTTGGTACAGGAGCTGCAAAAGTCTTCTCCACAGCTGTTCTCCAACATTGGTCAGAACGGCGGCCAGCAGCAGCTAGCGTTGGCTGTGCCATCGCCGCTAGTCGGCTCTGGTCAGGCACCTGCACCGGCACCGCAGTCGCTGCCTCAACAGTTCCAGCCGCAGGTTGCGGCTCCATCTCCAGCGCCTGCCGTGGCACCTGCGCCCGCACCTGTGCCAACGCCGCAAGCACCACCTGCACCTGTTCCTGCGCCGGCACCTATCCCATCAAGCATGCCGACCATGACCGACTCAGCAGTCGGCACTTCTCAGGCAACTCCTCTGGCATCAGGAACAAATCTGCCGCTAAACTTTGTTGTCAATGGCATGTCGGCTGTTGACACAGTCGGTGAGCTTCCAGCAGACTCGCTGCCATTCGGACTTCATTTTGACGCGTCGCACAGCTCCCTTGAAGACGACGACAACGAGAGCAATGACATGTGGTCGGATAGCCATGGTCACCACGCCTCGCACAGCAGTGGCAAATCGAGCAAGGGACCGCATACTGCACACCGCAGCAGGTCGGGGACGGGTAGTAGCGGCGACGAAATGGACGGAATGTCTGACAATTACGACGATTTGTCTGGGCTGGACAGCAGCGCAACAAAGACTGCCATGTCGCTGGTCGCCATTGGTCTCTCCTTGCTGGGCGTCTTTGCTGCTTAGAGGCGCCGCCTACTGCTGGCTACTGTTACTTTTTTCTACTTTTATTTGTAGCAATTTACTGCATCTATCGTTGTTTAAACGCTTTGTATTCTGAAATATTAATTAGATTAGCCCAAGAGCTTGTATTCTCAGCCGAGCCGAGCATCGAGATCTTTCTGCACAAACGCAGAGCCGGTCTGGTCCTTGACCCGGTCGTCCCTGATCATCCGGTTGTCGACGCGCGCATCCTCGCCCTCGACGCCCAGAGCGGCGGTGGGCATCTTGGCCTCGATGACGTAGTGGTTGTCGCAGTGTGGGCAGTACTCGTCGGCCTCCTCGTACGAGTCGGTCATGTCTTTGCGGAAGGCCTTGCGGCACTTCTTGCACATAAAGATCATCTCGTTGGCCTTTTTTAGCTCATGCTGTGCATTTTCGGCGTGGCACTGTGGGCAGTCAAACCACTTTTTGCAGCACGGCGCGCGAATGGCAACCTGGGCATTGAGGACGTGCTTGCACATGGTTCAAAGTAAGAGGGGGAGATGGTCCAGATGATTATGCTTTGATGTGGCATCTACCCGTCTCGGTCGCAGCCATAGTGCATGTGGTGCAGATTTCAGCCATCAGTGCATTTTGCGGGTATGGTTTGCCCTCACGTTTTTTTTCTAGTCAATCAAGTGCCATTTGCAAAACGTTTGTCTGATATGGCTTCAATATTGAAAACAACGAGCTGAGTCTTTGTTCTGCTGCTAATAACGAGTCAAGCGAATAATGCACTGTTTCTTTGTTCAGCACCTTCATTCAACTAATTCTGCTTGTGGTATGTATGTGCCAAGCCTCGTCAGCCAGGCAGATCGTTTCTGAGAGATGATGGCACCATTCAGGTTTAAAATACCGAGTGCCGCGATACACTTGCACTGTGACTGGGACTCTAGCCATAGCAGCAGCGGCAGCAACGGCCCTGCATTTCCCGAGGGAAAAAAGAACCTTGCTAACCTACCCTGCTGCCAAAAAAATAAAGGGCATAAGAATGTAGCAGCAGCAGCAAAAAATGAGAGAAAAAGTACGGCGCATGCGTAGGTGAGACCAACGGTTTTTGTTTTTGTTTTTGTTTTCTTGTTGATTGACTCGCAGGTTGATTGATGGTGTGCGCGGGTAGGGCAACAAGCGCGGGGAGGCGCAGGCTCTCCAGGCAGCTATGGTTCATTATTACTGCTTTTTGCAAGAGTATCAAAATGCATTCCTCCGTAGAGTCTTGCGTGTGCTGGTGTGGAGAGAGGAGGAGAAACTGGGCGAAACATGGGTGCACGAAGGAAAAGCGTATTTGGGCAGGGTGGGAGTGAAGAGCGAGGGAGGATCTTCCAGCGCTTCTCTCTCCCTCTCTCTTTCTCTCGTTTGCTATTGCAATAACTTTTTCACTTTATTTTTCTTTCGCCGTACCCTCTCTTTTCCTTTTCCGATTGCATTCTAATTCTAATTCACCTCAGGCTACCACACCCCCTTTCCTCCACCTAGATACGAACGGACAATGTCGGCTTCACCAAACGTAAGAGCAGCTCATTTGTATGCAGATGTGGTCTGTGACAGCACGGCAATTCGACGCCGAGACCAGTTGCTAATCTTGTTCAAAGGTATGTTTTGTTGCATGTAGGATACCCAGGACTATGTCGGCTTCGACACGATCACGCAGCAGATGGAGCGCAAGTTCCTCAAGCGCGGCTTCAACTTTAACGTGATCCTGGTCGGCGAGTCGGGCATGGGCAAGTCGACGCTGATCAACAGCATCTTTGCCAGCCACCTGATTGATACGCAGGGCCGGCGTGCGGCCCAGGAGGTGATCCGCAAGACGACCGAGATCTCGCCCGTCACGCAGACGCTCGAGGAGAACGGCGTGCGCGTCAAGCTGACGATTGTCGACACACCCGGGTACAGCGATCAGTGCAACAACGAGGGCTGCTGGATCCCTGTGATCAAGTACATCAAGGACCAGCACGCCGCGTACCTCGAGCGCGAGCTCAAGCCCCTGCGCGACCGCGTGATTGTCGACACGCGCATCCACGCCTGCCTGTACTTCCTGAACCCGGGCAGCCGCGGTCTGCGCCCGCTGGACGTCGAGGTGCTCAAGCGCCTGACCGAGGTCACCAATGTCATCCCGATCATTGCCAAGAGCGATTCGATGACCATCGAGGAGCGCACGGCGTTCAAGCGCCGCATCAAGGAGGAGCTGGCGTTCCACCGCATCGTCGTGTTCCCCTACCCCAGCGACGAGGACACCGAGGAGGACCGCGTGCTCAACGCCAGCATCCGCGAGCTGATTCCGTTCGCCGTTGTCGGCTCGGAGGAGGTCATCGAGGTCAACGGCAAGCTTGTGCGCGGTCGCCGCCACGGCTGGGGCGTCATCAACATCTTTGACGAGTCCCACAGCGACTTTGTGCACCTGCGCAACTTTATGCTGCGCACGCACCTGTCGGATCTCGTCGAGGTCACGGCCCAGCGCCACTACGAGCAGTTCAGAACCTCGCAGCTGCGCCAGATCAAGGAGCTGCGCGCCCAGCAGGCCGCTGCGGCTGCCACAGGCGGTGCTCCTCCGATGCCGTCGCAGGCCCCGCCCCAGGCACCCATGGCCAGCGGCGTCATGCACCAGCCGATGACCCAGGCGTAATTTCACTCTTTCTAATCCTCACACCACTACCTTTTTTCTCTCTTTATATTTTGCGCAATGAAGTTGCAAACGTAATATCCATCTTTTCCGCGATTGAAGACAGAGTCGGTCCATACCTGCATCGTCAGCAGCAGATGCACTCTGGCGCGGCTGTGTTGCGAATCCAGAAACCGCGCTGCAAGCAGTGATTGCAGGTTTGCATCGAATTACATCCTGTGTCACTACTGCTTGTAGAAACCAATCCGAGAAACCGCCTACAGGGACCGATGGGCTCCTCCAGGATGGGCTCCTCCAGGGTGGATTCCTTCAGGATGGGTTCAGACAGCAGGAAAAAAAAGGGGATATGCCCATGTCGGAAGCAGCAGTTGCTGCACGCCACCCCCAACCAGAAACAATACAGGCGTAAAGCAGGGCACAATAAAAACATAGCGCGCGCGCGCGCTCACGAGGGCTTGCTTCAATAACAACAACAAACAAATAAAAAGGCAAGCCCTTAAAACCGTGACTTGTCTGCAACAATACAACCCTCAAAAAGGCGTGCAGTAAAGTTCAGTCTGGCAAATGAATAAATGAATGAATCAACGAACGAGAGAAAGAGAAATATATTAAAAGTAGAAAACATACTGGTTCTTAGAAGAGAGCGGCAACAGCAACGGCGGCGGCGGCGATGGAGCCGAAGGCAACCTTGGCGGCACCGCTGCTCGAGGACTCATCCTCATCGTCGCCCGACTCGAGGGAGTCGATCTCGCTGTCACCGTCCAGGGACTGGAGCTCGCTCTCCTCGGAGGACTCGACGGCAGACTCGACAGCCGACTCGACGGCGGACTCGTCAACAGACTCCTCAGCAGAGGACAGCTCGGAGTCAACGGCGGACTCGACGGCCGACTCGACCGAGGACTCGCTGGACTCGACGCTGGACGAGGAGACAGCCGAGGACTGAGCGGTGGAGTCGGTGGTCTGGGCAGAGACGGCGACGGCGGCGACGGCAAGAGCGGCAATGGTGTAGATCTGCATGGTTATTAGTGTAAGTGTGTACTTGTGGCGAGTTTTTGGGAGGATGGTGAGGTGGTGGGGTTGCGCGTAGAGAGTGGGAAAAAGGGGGAGAGTTGTTGGAACAAAGAGTAAAGTACTTCTGAGAGAAAAAGGAGAGAAAAGGGAAAAACGCTGCTCGTTTTCGGGCGCGGGCGCCCGGTCTTTATACCTCGCCTGCCTCCCAGCCTGGACAAGAGACGGCAGGCGGTTCAAGTGGGCAGGCGAGGGAGGGCGCGCATAATAGAATAATGTTCTTTTCTCTTCGTCCCCACATATCCTGTCTATCGCCATCGATGCTCTGTGCCAATTTGCTGCAGTGTGATGAGCAAATTCAAAACAAGCGTCCCTTTCCGGTCTGTCTGTTGGGGGGCGCGATAATAGCGATAATTATAAAAAAGGAAATCTCCCATGGCCTTTTGGCGATACGGCGTATCGGGATTGGCCCGATGGAGAATCCTGTTTTCGGGTTAGCTCACAATGAGCATTTTTTGCTCGAATTGAGCCAATAACAGCAGTGTCTATTTCTGGAATCTTGGCAAGCGGCGACACCGGCAGCACCGCAGCAGCAGCAGCTGCCGGGTAGTATGAATTGCCTGACTCAGTATCAATTACCCCGTCTCCATCCTAACATAGCGCGCGTCCCATGCTCACTGTCCTTGTTCAACAGAATCACACACTTTTTCCTCCTCCTCACACTGCCCGGAGGCAGCAGCCTATCATGGCATCAGCTGATACCCACCGATGGTGTCAAAGAGCCTTTCTACAACGCCTCTCTATTCAAAGGAATGACCTAAAGATTACTCTTGGATCAGCTCATGTTCGCACTTGCACGAAGAAGAAAGGGGGAGAAGAGAAGGATCCTCGTGTATCAGAAAGAGATCCAAACCGGTTTATTTTTTGGCTGACGATCTAAAGTGACATGTTGACGTGTTTGCGTCTCCGCCTCTTTCTACGGCGTCTGCCACATCGGTCATACTCTATTTTGACTTGAAGTGCATGTGTTTACACTCAACAACAACAGAGAAAGCGCGATCCCTGCCTGGCTTGGCTCGGAGACGGGCAAAAAAGAAGAAAAAACCAGCGTTTCGGGTTTTCGAAGGATGGTGGGGTGGGGTGGGGGAGATCGGCAGAACGTGTTTTATTAATTAGAAGCCCAGAACATTTAACTATCGCCAGCGCTTGTTTCTGCTTCTGGCGCTTCTGGCGCTGCGGCCGGCGCCTCAAGCACAAATACGATATCCGAGATAAACTCGGCCGTGCGCAGCGCCGCAATGCTTTCGTCCTGGGCCTCAGCAGCCTCGGCGTCCGCCGGCGCTTCTCTGACGGCGGTGTTTGGGTGCAACTCCTGCTCGGCAATCCAGGTCGACATCTGGGCCGGCTGCATCCCGGTGAACTCAAAGACCGCCTGCGTGATTGCATCACCATCTGCCTCCTGAGCCTCTGCTGCACGCACAGACTTGTCGTGCATCCACGAGGACAGCTCGTCGGGCATCATGCCTGTAAACTGCTGCTCGGTCTGTGCGTCCGAGAGCGCGCTCTCGGGGATCTCCAGCCTTTCGGAAACCCTGACCGGCATGTCAAAGTCCTCCGAAACCAGGCTAGGCAGCTCGAGGTTGTCGGGATCGCGGACCGGCGTAGCCAGTGCTTGGCAGGCGAACAATGCACATGCAGCAGCAAGTGCAAGGCTCGATAAAGAGTGTGTAGACTGCATGGTGTGATGGTTAGTGGGTGTATTTTTTGTCGATGAATTGGAGAAACGAGAGATTCCATTCGATTTCAGCATGAAATGCCCAGCCGGTCTCTTTTAAAAGCAAAACGTAAATACAGGTCGACCGGCAGTAGCAGCGAAATGGCCGTAGAGGCCAGGTCAACGTTGCCCCTGCAGGTTATTTCCAATATTTTTGTCGATCTAAAATTCTAGGCAATTTAACGCTATTGTGATTTCACGCAATCTTGCAGCAGCACGAGCCGACTCCAGATGATCGGCATCAGAGACGCAGCCTCAGCCTTGCCTCCGCCGCTCTGGCGCATCCATGAGCCCAGGGCGATCCGCAGATGGCCCTCGCCGTAGCCTGCGCTGGGGATGCCGCGCTCCTGGCAGGCCCTGTGCAGCTCAGACAGCCCAAGGCGATCCACAAGCTCGTCCCTGACCAGCAGCCGATCGTCGTGGCGCAAGTACTCCAGATGCCGCCCAAGAGCCTCCGCCCTCGCACCGCCTTTCGCCGAAACGTTCATAAACGCACACAGCATCTGCAGGTCGCTTGCGGAGGCACGCTCGAGCGAGAAGATGTCCATGTCGCGCTGCTCCAGCCTGCTGATGTCAGCGTCGCGCATAAAGTCTTCGGGGCTCAGCCCGAGCGAGTGTATGCGCTCGAGCGCCGCAACGTGGATCTTCTGTCTGAGCTCGTCCTGCTTCTTGGCCATCTTGACCACCTGGCTGTATGTCCGGCACGTCGACGGACACATGCCCGGGAACAGCCAGATCGACAGCGGAATCAGCTCTGGGATCACGATCACCAGGAACCCAAACGGGACCAGGCGCAGCTTGTCGCTTGGACTGCGCTGCACAATCTGATACTCGGAGCGCGTAACCACCTCGCCGTTCTCGATGCGCAACCGGATGGCAGATGCCGCACGCAGGTTGCTGACCAGCTCCTTCAGCCCCGACTTGTAGAACGACACGAACCCCTTGATTTTCTGGACAAACGTCAGTGTCTGTCCAGGCAGCGTAGGGTCGTCGCGAGTGTTCAGCTGCTGGGGTTGCTGATGCTGCTGTGATGGGGCAGGCGTAGTCACCGTCGGTTTCCTCCGTCTCTGCGTCGTGTAGTGCCGTAGTGCCTGGGTCACCGGTGGCAAGTACCGGTGTTGCCCTGGAAATAGCGGTCCCAAAGTGTATGCTGTTGTCAGCCCGCGTCGCTGCTGCTGAATTGTAACCAGACCCTGAGTAACACGCGGCCCGGCAAAGGCTGTCCGGGTGGTCTGTAGCAAAAGCGACCGATCAGCCGTAAAGCCGAGGGTCTGCAACATAGTCCTGCGATACATTGCTCACTAAATATATCAACAAGGTCGCAAATAGAAGTAAATTCAAGTGTCCAACAAGTGCAAAAGACAAAAGACCGAGGGGTTAGCATAAGCAGGCTCTAAACGAAACGAACCGCCCAGTGATCCGCTGATCCTAATTTCGGCGCTTTTGTGTGCTCTGAAGCGTGTAGATATACGTCTCTCTGCGCGGGTCCCTGTAGACGACGTTAAAGTCGTGGTCGTTGCCAATCTCGGACTCCCGGTCGATGTTGTAGTACCCGCCGATCTCGGAGCTGCGCGAAACATCGCTGTAGCCGCCTATTCCTGCATTCGGGTGGTCTGGAGGCAGTATCGAGTCTGTTCGTCTGAACACGTAGTGTGGTTCCAGTGTCGATATAGACGAGTCATGCTTTCTGTCTAGTGGTGGCGGCGCCTTCCCCTTCTCCCTCTCCCTGCATTTTGCCTGTTCGATCGCGTTAGGCGGGTTCGAGCATGTGCCTGCACAGACACAGGTCTGCGGGTCCGACATGTGGTGAAAATGGAACCACTTCATGGCGTAGAATAGCAATAAATATAAGAAGGGGTATGGCAGAAGAGATGAAAGCCTGGCAACAGCCGAGCCGTGTGCTGCTGCATTCCTTTAATATTGAGGTTTAGCGTTACACACACAAAAAACTCTCACTCTCAAGCCCTCGTCCGACACGTCCAACCTCCAGATTTCATTGATGCTCGACGATGATATGTGACACGCAGTAGTCAACTGGAGCTACCGTGCCGTCATCACCAATCTCGCCATCAAGTATCTTGCTGCTGCTGCTGCCGCTGGTATCGGTACCAAACATCGTGCTGATCGCGGTGTTTGGTCGATTGCGTCTTCTCTTGCCGAGTGCCAAATCATGCTCGATCTTTTTCTGCGCCTCGAGCAATGCCTGCTCGACGCATATGAACACCTCGTCTCTCTCCATAAAGCGCATTTCTGCGTTGGCAATAAACAGATAGTCGCACCGCTTCATCCCCTTGTCGGGTAGAATCAGCGTTGCCGCCGTCCTCAGCAGTCTGTTTGCTCTCCAGCGGTGGTACGCCTTTTTGCTGTATTTCTTTTTAGACGACATGCATCCGACTCGGTAGTCGCGGATGCGTAGCCCGTTGTGGTCGCGCGGGTGCTCGTCTGTCCCCCAGGGACTTGCTAGCAGTCGGAACGCCTTGTTGGAAACGTCATATACGTTCGGTGGGCGACCGCAGAGCATTAGCGTCATAGGTCCTGGCTGCGGGATTCCTTTAGGCTTGAAGTACTTTCCTCGCGGAAGCATCGGGTCGTTTGGCAGAGGAACGACGCCGGATGAAAGAGCGCTGTTTGTGCGGCCAGGAAGCCGGAACTGCATCTTGAAATTGTCCGATTTCCGATACCTGGCAGCTGACGTGCCAAAGCATCGGACAGCTGAAGTAGGATGTAGAAGTCTGGGTAGACACAAGTCGGCTAATCTGCAGAACATGTTGTATGTGATGGTGTTTATTTACAAGAAGAGGGTAGATGAGCAGTCGGTTACCGGGGAATGGATTGCGCAGCCCATCAGCTGGAATATCCTCAGCTGTCTGCTGACAAGCATCTAGGGACTTTTGATTACGGGATCATCATCATCTAGGGCAAAATACAACAAACAAACAAAAAGTCGCGGTACGTCAAAGCGGATATCTGCCAACACCTCTCTCTTCTTCGTATTTCCTCTTAATAACAATATTAATATGTCAACATCGACATCGTCGTCCTCGTCGTCCGCGCTACTCTCGGCAGGTAAATTCCAAAGCTAACTAAAGCTGACAGGTCCACAATTCAACCAGACGTTTAAATTCAGAACAAACATGTGTCTATAGCAGCCGAAAGAGAGGCAAGGCGGAAGGCCCGGCAGCGCGGCAATCCCGAACGCGCGCGGTTCCACAGAAGCGGGGCGGACGAAAACGAGTTTGAAATCAAAGTAAAGGAAACCTATCAATGTCGCGACTCCGAGAAGCGCAGTTCGGCAGCATTGATTCGGGGAATGCGCAGAATCAGCCTTGACCACAGGCAGGCTGTGTCAATGGCAGATGGCGCACAATCCTCGGTCTACCCATCGCGAGACGATGCCAGACATGCCGGACAGGAGCAGCGCAAGTCCCTAGCTCCCAAGCCTGCAGCTCGGACATCATCGCTGCTTGCTGGCGTTGCAGAAAGATCCGATGCACCCGAGGCAGATAATGAGTCCGACTTCCACATGGATGAATGCGAGGCTGAGACCGCGGACAATATCCCAGACAACGACCGTGTACAGATATCAGCCGACGAGACACAAAGCAACATTGAATACTCACCTGAGCCCGAGCCAAAACAATCGGCTAGGCCCAAAAAGAAGCCTGCGGCGGCCGGTTCGAAAGCAAGGCGGCGAATGCGTGAGGACATCGACACCAATGGTATCGAGCATGTGCTGGAGCAGGCGCCCGCCCGAATGACCCGATCCATGGCCAGAATGGCAGGCGGCGTGCAGCCTCCCCGCCGCTACTTTGGCGAAGGCGTATCCACGTCCCAGATTTTACGCACGAAACACGAACAATGACGTAGCAGAGATTTGAATGTCTCTTGGATGTACGGAGCAATGCAAGGAGGGCGGGTGCATGTGACTCCTCATTCTTTTTTTTCTTATTTCGCGCAGCCCCTCCAATTGTCGTCGTTTTATTTTCTTGTTATCGCAAGTGCGGCGGCGTCGTTTGCTGAGTTTGAAACATATTGTGGTGAATTTGCAGGACAAAAATAGACTGGAATGCCTGCATTTGCCAGTGGATGGAGTGGGCGTGACGGTTGCATCTCAGGGCCATGTATTCTATCCTGTTGATGAGCTCATTTTTCTGCAATACGCGACCTGCCCAATTCCACCATTCCTCATCATCTGCGGAGGCGGCAGGACGGGCGGAGTGCGTAGTGGCATTGTTCGTCACTACCACCTTACTGCCAAATGGTCGATACATCCACGTATATAAATCTGTAGATACAACATGCAATCTTTTTTATTCCTTCTCCGAGAATATCTCTCTATCTTTCGTCATTCAATTTTCTTCGTATAAACTCCAATCCAACATGCGTGTACAAAAGGACAAGCTTGGCTCTCAAGCATCAGACTCCATGCCTGACCTCACCCAGACATCCTACAAGCCAGCATCTCAGCAACTATCACCCCGCTCACCAATGAGTGCACTAAGCAAGCATACCAGGCACTACAGCGCAAGCACGGCCAGCAGCGCACAGAATACCCAGGGCATCAACCTGTACCAGGGCTTTGACCAAGACAGCCGCATAAGCAGCAGACCCGCACGCGTCAGCGACACGCCACAGACCAGCAGCGCATCGGTATCCGAGATGGAAATGCGCCTGCACCAGCTGCACAGTCAGGTAGCGCGGCTGCAGGAAGAGAACTGGCGTCTCAGCGGACACTCGAGCTCAAGCTTCGCGTCGCAGCTCACCCTCGATACGCAGAACCTGGGCGATCAGCAGAAGGGCCTGCCGGCCGACGACAGGGGATTTGATCTGTGCCGCTGGATTCGCGGCACAAGCCCAAAGACCGAGATTCTCTACCGGCGGCATCTGCTCTCGGTCAACGAGCCCATCACCTCGCCCCTATTCCGCCTGCGGCGTCCGGCGGTCGTCTCGGAGCTTCTGCAGAAATACGCCGAGTTTGAGCGTCCGGTCGCCCAGTTCATGGACGAGCACAAGTCGCTCGACTCGTTCAAGCCATACGTGCTGAACGACGCACATACGCTGCCCTGCGTGCCCGGCGTAGCGCCAGTCAATGACCACGCAACGCAGCATCTGCCGCCGCTTGCCGCCGAGGAGTACATGGCACATGTCTCCCGACTGACATACCTTGTTCGCACGCTCCATGCCATCGACATCGCCGACCCCGTGTTTCTCTCGGATCCGCGCACCCACCTGCTGCTCGACATGGTCATGGATCTCGAGCAGACTTTCACTCTTCCCCGGGTCGACTTTCTGCGCAAGCACGCGCTTACCATGCAGGCAATGAACGCCAGCTCGCAGTTCTCGGACAGCCGCAGCAACCTGCGCGACAGACCCGAGTCGGACTATGTTATCGGCGACGCGCAGAACTGGAGCAAGGGCGCCGAGGCACTGCCGAAAGGCGAGGACAAAGGGCAGAATGCGACGGGCTACGAGCATATCAGACATATGGCACGGGCCATCTCGCCGCATCCCGACTTTCGCAGCAGCACATCGACCGCCAATGACATGGCCAACACGAATTTTCCAAAAGATTCTCCCAGCTGCGCCACCAACGACGCCAGCGACATTCTCGGCGACAAGCTGCGCCCCGACTCGGAGTTCTACGCCGCCAACGGAATCCAAAAGCCCAAGCGCATTTCGAAGAACCCGTTTGATCCGCCGTTCGCAGCCGAGCATGCCGGGTCCTCAAATGCAGCCGCCGCAGTTGCCACCACACAGTCTGCACCTTCGTCAAGGGGACCTAGCGACAGAGCAAAGCGCAGATCTAAAAACCCGTTTGATCCGCCGCCGTCGCCCCCAGCAAATGCTAGCGAGGAGAGCGTCGTCGCCAACGACCCCAACGTGAGCCAGTTCGGCCCGTCACCGATTGCAATACCCGACACAGTGGCCGAAACCAGCAAAGACTCCGATGTTGCTGATCCAGCACTGCACTTTGATCCAAAGCTGCATCCAGTTCTTGGTCCGCGGTCGATGGATGTGTCACCAACTCCACCGCTATACCAGAAAACCAGCTTTTCAGGCACAACGATTAACCAGCAGTCAATGCCCAATCTCAAGTCCAAGGGATCGGGGTTCTCGCAGCTCCTCCGGCGCAAGGCAGTCCCTGTCCCTCACCCGCTGTTGCCGTCTCCCGTATCCAATGACTAATGGCTATTGGTTCGATATTTGCCAAAAGTATTTTATGACTAAATATCTAGTTTTAAAAGTAAAATACCGCTTATTCAAAGGAGCCTGTCGGCATATCCTTGGCGTCACTTGCCAAAAGCTCCTCCAGATACTCGTCATACATGTCCAGGTCGATCTCTGGGTGCGCATCAGTTTCAGTGCAGTCGTAGTCTGGAATCTCAATCTCAATCTGCTCGCAGCATCCGACTAATCTAGCGTAAACTAGCTGTATGATTTAGTATATAAAGTGCGGATAGTGCAAACCTAGTAACTAGTTTACCGTGCTTACCAAATGACTCTGGCGCCACATCTACAACGACGGTTGATCTTGGTACCGGGTTGCATAGTCCAATCTGTGTTTCGAAAAAGGCGCCCTCAGATGAAAGCTCAAGCTGCTCAAATCTCAGCAGCAGCATCGGCTCTTCCTTTGTATACACAAGAAGGGTAAATGCTGATGATTTTGTGAACCGACGTTTTGCAGCTGATCGGCCTGTAGCATCATCTATGTTGCAAGTCAGCCTGATAGTAAAAACGATGCTGTGCCCGTCAGTCCAGTATAACTCTGCATCTACCGAGCAAGCCGGAAGTAGCTTGGCGCCGGTGATTACATGCGTTCCAAATGGCGGATTCCGTCCAAGGTGGTACTCGATATCGCGGGTGGTCATATTTAGAAGAGCAGATATCGATCTGATTCCCAGTTTCCACAAGGTTGCCGCATAGCGCGGCCCTATGCCTTCAATTTGCTGCAAAACCGCAGGTACCGTTTCGCTGCATTGGGCAGCTAGCTCGCGGCATCTAGATTGAAGAATATTTGGCGTAGCATGATTAGCATTATGTGTGGTTAGAAACGTCAGCCGGGTTACTTTAATAGACCTACTTACATTAGAGTCGCATGTACCACGCCCTGTGCATTATTTTGCTCAACATAGTAGCTTCGGATACACATTGCCGGACCAAGAGCTATCCTCATAGTTTTGCCAATATCTTGACTCAGGCCAGCTGCATGTTTGCCCGACGGAATTGGCTGACATTCCAATCCATACTACACGTTTGTAACATATTAAATAACCAGATATAAGGATACAATGCTTACACACATAGACGCTTTGGATACATACGAAAAAGGATACTTGCCTGAATCAATATTAAAACCTTATCCGCTATCGACTGAACGCGATGCGGTACTCTAAATCGCAACCAAGTGCTCTTGTTCATCTCGTTTAGCACGCTCTTCTGCCCAACCGTAATCCGAAGGTTGTCAAATTCACCAGATGAGCATATGGTATCAATCTAAATGCTGTCAATGTTAGTGGCTTGCCTAGTTTCTAAATACTTGCTAAACTATTCACAGAGAAATACCTCCATTTATACCTACTATGTCTCCGTGGCCTGGCGTCAAAGGCAAACTTTCCGAGCAAAGAATCCGAGCCATGCGTATCGGATCGACATCGTATTTGGCGACGCACTTTCCAAGAACCGAAACTGTAAGCGTGTCCTCTAGAGGCGACAGATGGTGTCTGTCTCTCGATAGCAGACCAATATGGCAGAGTCGATCAACCTCATTGGTAGCAAAGTGAGTTAAAGTATCCTGAAGAGTCGGCTGTTGACCATTTGCTGCAGATTGACCATATCTGACTGGGTATTTACATGCGCGTACAGCCAAAAAGCTAGAGCTGAGCCATCTGACTATATCGCCAAATGTACGCATGTGGTGGTTGTAAACCCCTGTCAGAATTGCCTGTGCAAGACGCCGTTGCAGACTGCTTTCAAGCACATCCTGGCCCGAAACCATTGCCTGGTACTTTCCAACCATGGTAGAGTCTGTCAGGATAACAGCCTTGCCGCTACTCCCAAACTGCGGACGACCTGCTCTGCCAACAAACTGCAAAATCTCAGACATCGAGTACTCTGTATAATCGCCCTCTGCATACCCTTTTGTGCCCTTTACAATTACTGCATAAGCTGGTAGGTTGACGCCAATACCCAGTGTCGATGTCGAACACAGAATACGAATTGAGCCGCTGCTAAACAGACTCTCTATGCGCTGACGATCACCTGACGACAGACCAGCGTGGTGGTAGGCGACGCCCAGTGGAACCGTCTCGTTAAGAATACTGTTGGTAAACTTTGACGAAAGATACATTGGCGTAGGCCTGCAGCTCAGCTGATCAATGTTTCTCGAGAGGAAGCGACATGTATCCTGAGCCGAGCCTCGGGTCGAGCAGAATATCAGAACTGGCTTGTCTGGACTATGCGCGTTAATAATACCAGGTAGCTTAAAGTCGAGATTCCGCTGGAACCTGTAGTAGGGCGCGTTGCATGTATAGCCAAGAACTGTTTTCGACAGTGGCACAGGTCGGTATTCTTCACCAAACACAAGTGTCTTTGCAGGTGATGGCTCAATGCTATTGTTGCTGCATGGCTGCGAAAGCCAGCGGGCAATATCGCTAATGTTTCCAATAGTGGCCGATGTCGCAACAAAACGAGGATTGCTGCATATGTACCGGATCTGTGTTACAGCCATTTCGAGAGCTGCGCCGCGATCGCTACCGATCATATGGCACTCATCAATTAGAACCAGTCTAATTGACTGGAGTATCGTATGCGCCATATCGGTCCTGCTGTCCCGCATCTGGGATATCCACTTTTCCGGAGTTGCACAGATGATATGAGACTCGGTAAGAAGAGGATTAGCAGCAGATCTCGATTCACTAGTGCCTGCAGTCTCACCACCGATGACCTTGGTGCACTGCAGACCACATGCCGAAAATCTCGCCTGCCAATCCGTTGCTTTTTCGACGCACAGCGACTTGAGGGGTGCGAGGTACAGTGCCCGTGTCTGCGGTATCCGACTGCGGCTTTGTCCGTTTTCAAACAAGCGACACATCGCCAGCTCGATTAGAACAGTTTTGCCCGATGCCGTGGGTGCGCTAATCACAAGATTGTCATCCGTTTGAACCAGGTTGCTGAAACATGACGACTGTAGTCGATTAAAGTGCAAAAATGGGTATATGGATTGAAAGTCTGAACACAGACTGGATACAGATACTAGTGCCGTATTTTGATCAGGGCTGACCGATAGCGACATACTGTGCTGCAAAGGTGGTCTTTCATCAGTTGAGCTGATCCGTTTTCTAGAAAAGTATCTGCACACAGTATCAGTAGATGTGCATGACACTGTTGAGCTGGGACCAGAGAGATGTTTTGGTGTTTCTGATAAAAATGTATGACTACGCCTGCCGATTCCAATAAAAAAGTTGCGAGCCTCTTCAAAGTCCTGCTCATTCGTAGTGTCATCCATATCGATATATTCTTTGTCAGATTATAAATGATCCAAGAGCCGTTTTCGTTTGCATATTCATTCATGAGATACTTTAGCCAACATAGCGTATATCATCAAGACTCGGGTAAATCTAATTCTCCTTGCTGTTGCTGTCATTATCTAGTTTTCGTAATGGACGCGCATTCAATATTCCAGTTATTGCCGTTGTCCACGCAATTCCCGAGAGCACTGGACGGCTGGCACCGGCAAGAGAGACAAGATTGCCGACTGCCCGCAGTCGCTTTCGCCGATACCATACTGCCGCAGCAGTAGCTCCAAACAGAACAGCAGTTGCCGCATTCTTGATCCAGCGCTTGGTCGGCTCGTAGTCAGCATCCATCGTGCGCCTGTTGACTCGTACGGCAATCTGTGGTGACTCTGTTATTCCAGCAAATGCATGATTCAGTAGCCGCAGTGGTTGGCTAACGACTATGTATTCGGGCTCGCTGGCAGCGTCTGTCATTGTTGATGATCGAGATACGTCTGTTGATATAGGCGTAAAATGCAGTCAAGATTGGATAGGCATATTTTGCCTGTGCGCTCCTCTTAGCCGTTGCTATCTTTGTGGGATTATTGCATGTGATCCACTGATCTTTAATCGGAGTAGGGGGTGAATGTTTATTCATTTTTTGAGCTGCAAAAATTTTTTACGGATCGGTAATCAGTTCTCGACGGCCTTGGCAAGATCAGTCAGAGCCTCGACCTTCTTGTACTTGGCGTCCTGGACAGCCTCAAGCGCACCCTCGGCAGCAAAGTCGCTGGTCCACTGGACAAAGGTGGTGTTGTCGGCGGTGACAGGGAAGGCGCGGATGCGGTGGGTGGCCGAGAGAACGTCGATCGCCGGGGTCGAGTCGACAATCTCGTAGGTGAACGAGTTGTTGGTCTCGGAGAACTCGGTTAGGCGGTAGACCTGAACGGTGCCGTCGTTGAAAGTAACTGTGCGGGTACCGCCGACCTCCTGGCTGCTCGAGGGTGCCTCAACCGACTTGACCAGCGACCAGAAAGCAAAGTCCTGAGACTTGAGGGCAGACCAGACCTTAGTGAGCGGAGCGTTAACAACGCGGGATTCGATGTTGTGGGTCGACATGATATTTAGTTTTATTGAAAATAAATTGAAAAAAGTAGAAAAGAAAGATGGTTCTGTGGTAGCGAGCAAGAACCAGCGGCTTTTGTGGTTGGGGGAAATGGAGTGATTTTTTTCCCAATTTTGATGCTTCTATTTTTTCTTTATGCAAAACGTGTCTGCTGACCACAGCTTTATACGGAATCCGGGGTTAGATCAATTTGCATGTTTTTGACTTGATTCTTTAACTAGTCCCTTGTGCGGCTGTTAGGTATTGGTATGTTTATTCATCTACTCCTAAAAAACCACATTCATATTTTTATTTCTATCGAAGTCCTCAATCATCTTGTTAAGTCCAATGGATATGTATTGACTTACATTTGAAGTATAACGAAATGAATCATGATAAACAATAAATACGTGGAACTCATTAATATCGCTTTTTACTGCAACACAGAGTCTATCATTGATAGTCAATGGATATACTCCAGCTGAATACATACTTTCAAAGAAATTGATGAGACCAGCAGCATTCTCTTTGCCACAATTTTGAAATCTATCAAGAACTACCCACGGCTCACGCAAATAAGTCTCTGAATCAATATATTCAGAATGATAGGCATCACCATATTCACGCATAAGACTATTGATTATAGGAAGAAGTTGTTCATGCTTCTTTGTAAAAGTATAACTACGCTCAACAAACATATCACCATCTGCTGGAACAACATTTACTGAAGGAATAGTAAAAGACATGGTGTATATATTGATATTAGTTGTATTCTGTTGTAAATTGTAAAATATATAGTTGTTGAAGGTTGATAATAAATTAAATGATAACCAAGGAAAACATCTGAGCTTTTATAGCACCTGTAGCAGGAATACAAAAACTGTTGAATAAATTATCGCCGTTAAATGTCTGTGCAAAACCAGATTTATAATTTATTATGTCCCATTGTACTAAAAAAACTACTCTTAATAAAATAAACGCCTGGAAGTTGGAAATTTGATAATGTGCAATGAAATAAACTTAAAACAAATATGTCTCTTTCACTGATATATCAGTTCAATTAATCATTGTTAAAAATTGCAAAGCAGACATACTTCTTTTTAAAAATTGTAAGTTTTGTATTAAAGAAAAGCGGAAATCTACAAGCTGGTATGTCTTTTTAAACAATGGCTGTTTGTATAAATGGGCATACAAAATTTAGACTGGTAAGCTTATTAAAATCTTTAAAGCACAAAAAAGCTGGCTTAAAGCTTAAGATTGGTTTATTTAATTCTAACCAGATTGCTAATTAAAAGGTGTATGACAGTGCAAGTCAAAGACATAAAACTTCAGCAATAAGCCTGCAACATTAGATTATGCAAAACGGGGTTAGCTGTTTATAAGTGGTTTAATTTTTCAAAAGAAAAATAGCGAATTATTAAAACTAAAGACTGTAAAAAAATTAGTTTTTAATTAACACTTGTTAAAAATTAAACGTTGCTAGCATGTGTTTAGCCAAAAAAAAGTGTTCCAACGTGTTTAAAGTTTTCTTTTTCAAAGCATCAACATAGTTAATGTTTTAAATGCATTAATTTGTTACACAGCGCAGATCTGTTGGTATTCCATATCACCAACAGAAACGCCCGCTGACATGGAAATGATACAGCAAACGTTCTCGGCAATTTCTCTGACAATTAGATAGGTATTTTCTGTTTAAAAAAAACCAACGGCCAACTATTCTGGCCGTTTGTTTCTTTGAAAATAAGAACTTCTTTAAACATTATAAACCTAACTCGATAAGCAACAGATAGTTTTGAAATAAAATTTTAATAACCAGAAAAATATTAATATTGCCACATCAATCTTTGAAGGTGTGTCACACTAAGGAGAGTTAACTGCAAAATAAAAGTAATTAATATTAAATTTTACACTATGACAAGATTAATTGTACCATATGCTACTTTAGTATGAATATTATTTGGTTATTTGATGTTGACTAATATACTTCATCAAAACGACTATACATCCGATTTTATAAATTATTTTTTTATAAGAGATTTCCAAACCCAACAAATAGTTTACAAATATTTTTATTGTTTGGTGTGTTTGTGATACTAACTTGCTTATATTTGAGCATGTACTTTTTATTTAATGATAGTAATTGCTGGCATATTAGTAGTAATTCTATCATTAATATTTATTAGCCAAATACACCTCCACGATACACAATCTTAGTAACTACACAACATTTACAGTAAGCTTAACTAATATGTTTAAACTTTATTTCTATTGGGTGGCTAGTTTAGTTAAAATATCTATTTGTTTGCAAACATTTTAGATTTCTAAGTGACCCAAAAAACCATATCAATGCCAAAGAGATATTAATACTTTCATTAATTTACTATTAACACTTTTGGTAATCTAGTACTATGTAATTATGTGGTTCCATTGTCAGGCTATCCATTGCAAAAAGTTTTACAGTTGTAGCTACTTTGTGTTGTAATATTTACATTGTCAAGCTTAAATATTAGGAAAACTGTATCAGTTTTTTGGGACACAGTATTAAAATAGATCAAATAACAATTCAAAAATGTTTTGGTGTTGCCAAATGTTGACGCCTTATTGCAATTGTGGCCATTGATATTTTAATTGCAAACGCCGCTTTATAATATTAACCTTGTTATCAGAAGCCATTGTAGTCTGTCTGCTCATCAGTCATTCACTTGTCTGCCATTTTCTGGTTGCTGTAAAGCAGTTCTCATTTAGGGCACTGCTTTTTGATTCCTTGTTTGTGGATCAGGGGAGTGGTCATGCAACATTATTACTTGGCATATAGATAGGGGTATGTCCTGCATTGATCATTAAGACTGCCAAATTATAGGAGGTTTCCATAGAAACAGACATTTCCCCCTTATAGAAGTCATATGAATCATTATTAACAATAAATATAATTGGCTTCTTTTTAATTGTATCATATATTGTAACATATTGGACATCATCAACAGCAAATGATCAAAGCTTACTTGTAATAAACCCTTCAAAGTAACTATAATAATTCATTATATTCTGATCAACATCACAAAATACATGTTTACTCAAATCTGTAGGAACTTCATCAATTTCGTGGTTCCTAACAGGGGTAAGATATGAAGGATCAACTACCATAGTTTTTCCAGTTAAATAGTTTATTGTCAATACCAATGTGACACATGTATCACTCTGACTGCATAGCATAAGAATATTTGTGTTATTGCAAGGAAGAAGATGACTGAAATTTTCTGTAAGATAAATATAAGCATCGTACTCAGTAGGGTCGAAATAAACAGTATTATCATTGTTATTCATTGTATATTTCAATAGCACGCAAGTTCTTGTATAATGAATTGGATGTGATAGTCAATGATTGATATAAATTTGTCATTTATCTGAGAAAATGTCTTGCATTTTATAGGAATGAGTATAGTAGGAAACAAGTGTGCAAAAATTATTGATAAAAGAATTGTATGCGGCAGCATATCCAATATTTTGCAGCTCAGGCAGTTAGACAGTTTTAATAAAATATAAAAACTCAGAAAAGTGCATTATAATATCAGTTAAAAACCCCTAAAAATCTATTGGTTTACAGCAAACAATAAAAATTAAAACTTTCTAAATCTGTAAGCAAAAAGTAATTAGACAATATATTGAGCTATGAAATAACAAATTATACTTATTTTAAAATACTTACAGTGGCTCTCAAAACCGTCCCAATGTTTTTTACGTTTGACTTCTCAAGCATATAACTTTTCAAATAATGAAGCTACAGAAGACTTACTATTATTTTCTTGTAGCTCAGCTTTGGATCTATTAGAATATAAAGCTTTATGATTGCTTGTCAAATATCAAAGAATTGGGAGATTGTTAATGTGCAAAAAAACATTGGGACGGTTATGAGAGCAGTTCAAAATATTTCAAGTTTATATTCAATTTCTTTATGTATTACATAGTTATAGTATATTAAACTCTAGTTTGTAGTTAACTATATTTTGCTGACTATACCCTATAAAATAATACTAATATTATAATATTTTATATATAGTGGAGATGGTAGGGAAAGATATAAAATCAAATATTATTGCAGATCATGATGATGGCTATAGCTATTGAACTCTTTCTAAGTTTCTAAATCTTAGCATACCCACAATATAGCGTGCTGTCTAGGGACCTATTTCTGTCTATAGCACAACAATTGAAGAAGTCTGTGGTTGTAAACTAAACAAGTTTGTTATTACTATCTGATCAAAATAACATTTGCAGCAACAGTAACAACAGTGGATGTTTCCAAATCAGTAAATAGTAATCCTAAATTGTTTGCCCATGTAGTGTGGTAACTAAGTGCTTGATATGCACATGTGATAGGTGGTATTGGCATACCAAGGTTGCAAATTCAATTGACAAAATAAGTGAAAATTAGATTGCCCTCAATAGTGTCTATTACAGCTGGTTCATAATTGTGCAAAGAAAGCTGTATATGTAATCAAAATTACAAACA
The DNA here is from genome assembly GCA_027574685.1 of Coemansia erecta. Lineage (NCBI taxonomy): Eukaryota > Fungi > Kickxellomycota > Kickxellomycetes > Kickxellales > Kickxellaceae > Coemansia > Coemansia erecta. The sequence goes on from JANBOJ010000166.1 coordinate 26,611, forward strand.
GTGTAATTAGATTTGCTTGATATAGTTACACTCAGGGGTTAGATCTTGTATTTGTCCAGCCGTTTGATAAAAATTATACTGATAGGCATGGAGGATAAACCAGCAAACTTTAAAGTTGACTCACGCTACTGATATTGAGTTATTTCTTATAATATTTAATGATCACCACCAGCACTGTGATATTAAAATTTTCAGTAAATGTGGAAGTTATTGGTTTAAAACTTCAATAGCTGCATAAGCCAGATGACTTTTTGGCAGGAAAAATATCATAAATAATATTTTATATCTTATTAGAATATAGTCAGCAAGCAGTAGTTTAAAAGTTCAATGTAACCAATAAAGTAAGCAAACCAAATTTAATAAGACAATAGACAGACAGTTCCTATAGGCTACTTGTATTAACTAAAATATATGCCATTGTGAAAAATAAATAAAATTTTGAACATGATTGCCCATAATGGCAATGCCATCACCAAAAAGAAAATTCAGTTATACACATGCACTCACCTTTACTGGGCCAATGTACATATTGCTACAAAAAAATGTAATACTAACTGATACTAGTTTTATAATTTTTTGAAAATTTTAAGGCGACAGCTCTCATTACCGTCCCAATGTTTTTTGTGCCTTAACAATCTCCCAATTCTTTAATATTTGGCATGCAAATATAAAACTTTATACTCTTAGAGATCCTAATCTGGGCTACAAGAAAATAATAGTAATTCATCTTTAGCTTCATTATTGGAATAGTTACATGCCTGTGAAGCCAAATGTAAAAAACATTGGGACGGTTTTGAGAGCCACTGTATATGCAACTCAGCTTTATTAGATTAAAAATTCTAACTTGTGTGTTTAACTATTTCTACAACGGAATAAGTGGCATAGATATTGTCAACAATATAAATCCCAAAATTAACCTACATGTATATAGGCATACAATTAATTTTCTGCATTTCGACAGCAAAAACATATGCATCAACCATATTATCATTCATATTTGAGCCATGAATATAGTCATACGAATCATAATTAACAGTAAATATACTGCTAATTTCGCTTTTCATATTATGGCTTGCAACATAAAGAGTGTCGTATACAGTAAATGGAACCAAGTTTTCCGCATGTATACTTGCAAAGTAATTATATAAACTAAATTTATTTTGATCAATTGGATAATAATTGCCACCAGCCATTTCCTCAATTCTATTGGATTTAGGATTAATACCTAATATAAACGTTGTGTATGGTATATCCTCATCATGCAGTTTAAATAAATGTACATTATTAATAGGAAGAAGATGGAAATACAGACATGTAAATTTTGTTGCAATATCAATGTTTGTGTTCATAATATAATTTTTGTCTTCTCGTCTGTTGGTGATAACTTAAAAATATAATTACAAATATTTCAAAAATACAAGATTAATGCTTTGGTTTTATAGTTCAAGTATACGTAAATATATTAATACAATAAGTATATACAGATTGCTACTCTAATAAATAAAGTATTATTTAATTGTTTGTCTATTATGAGGTATTTACAAATAAATAATACATTTTATAATAAAATCTGTAGAAATATTTCCTCAATTATTTACCGTTAACCTATCTGCAAACCAGATAAAAGATTAAATGTACAATTAATTATTTATTTATCTAAAGCTAATTATATAAATAATTAATGCTAGTGTAGAACGGTAAGGAGTTTCTTTATATAATTGACCCTTTTTATGGCAAAGGGTAGATTGTAAAAAGTAAAAATAGTGTATTAATTTAGGAGTATGCTGGACTAAATCCGCTGTTAATTTTGCAACCGGAAGAACTATATACAACCAGTTGCTGCTGACTAAGGTACTCAATCCACTTGTTTTCAAGAACCATTTTGATTTATTATTTAGCTGCGTAGTACGCGGCGTTTTTATTAGAATCTTCACAAGAAAATATGTTGTTAACAATATCATATTAAAAGTTTTGTATGGTTTTTTGCTTTAGTTTAATTTTACTTTACAAGTTTTATTCATTATATCCATTTTACTATGGCCATAAGAATTCTGTAGTAAATATTGTTTCCATAATGTCATTTCAGTGTCTATAGATTATGTCGAAAGGATTGAGTTTAAGCATATACGCAAGCCTCTTTTTGTAACTGCAAAATAGATATTTTCTACCATAAAATTGCAAGTTAATTAAGTTTATAAAGCTAAAAAACACATTGGACAGACAATCCTAATCAATAGTTAAAGTTACTTTGGCGAACCACCAATGGCTTTATTTTACAGACGTGCATAAGAAATTAATTATTAATTTTTTGAATGACTCAATTATTATTTCTTACATGTCAATTGTAGTTTAGATATTACATGCTTACGTGCACCGCCAGATTATGTGACAGACGTACTTGCAATGCCAGATCCATAGAGTCGCTTATACGGCAGGACCAAGTTTCTCACAAGAAAGTAGCAAATCCTTTGTGTTTCAACTCGCATCTTTTTGTTAAAAAGTGCAGTTTAATGGATTATTTCCAGTCTTTGCTTGCTTGTCTTTTAGTGTTTTCTATTAGACTGAGTAAAAAGACAAAGAGATATAAAAAGGGGAAAGCGCTTTTAAACAAATTTTCTGTCCGCTATTCTTCTTAAAGACGCGCCAAAGAGAAGAGGGTTTCTTTGACTAAAAATCTCTTCTAAATCTTTTAACTGCTACATCCCACAGAGTGTATTTTTCCTGTGAAATTCATTTTCGCTTTCTCACATCTACTCTATTTATTATTACGTATTTTTTTTACTTCATCTCAAACTATCTCCTAATATTTGAACTATTTGGTAGCATATAGCGGTCCTCCCTGGCTTAACCTATTAGCATGTTAACGACAACGCGGCTGCTTTCCATTATCCTCGCAATATTTGTTGCATTGAGCGCTATCCAAGCATCTGCCCAGTCCATAGACAATAGCGCAGGTAGCTCAAGCAGCAGCGAGGAAGCATCAACTAGCGATGGTGCTTCTACTGATGCTAGTTCTAGTGACGCTGCAAGCGCTATATCCTCTACATCGCCAACGGATGTCACAACTACCGCACTGACGTCCAGCGGCGCAGTCTCGGCTAGACTCTCAGCTGCAACGTTTATTGCTGGACTGTTCTGGTCCTCATCAACCACGGGGATGCACCGCAGATGCGCGGCGACAATTATTTCAGAGACAATTCTTGTGACAAGTGGAGCGTGTGCACAGAGTGACAACCCAATCAAGAAATACGGCGACGGCGAATGGCGTATTGTCGCTGGAACTGACGACCGGTTCCTCGACACGACATCTGTTACCGGTAATGCTGTCAAGTCTATCGATATCAACAAGTGCCAGAACTTTGCAACAATTGTGCTCAGTGAGCCGCTGACACTGAGCGATACAGTCAAGGGGATCCTGATGAGTAGCAGCCCGGTGTCTCAGACCACGACGATGGCTACATATAATACGACTAACACACAGGGTGACCCACTGCTGACTCTGTCAAAGGGCGGTGACGAGGCATGTGAGCTGCTTCTGCCTGGGTATACCAAGCGCAACTTCCTTTGCACGCAGCCTGTGGACAAGCAGCGGGTGACGGCGGATTTCCTGGGCGGTGACGCAATTATCGGGTTTGTTGTCCAGTCTGGAGCAGCACAGCCGGTGCTGTTTGGCGTAACAGGGCTGTACTACTCGACGATTGCCGAGGCGCAGACTGCACAGACTAACGATCCAACTGCATACCGCTATAACGCTCTAGTATCGCCGCATATTGGCAATATTGCCACGCTCGGCGGTCTAGATGCGCAGAAGATTGCTACAGCTGCAACGCCAATGTAGCTATAAGAGAGATGGTGTATTTTTTCATTTTTATGTTTATGTTATCATTTTTATACAAATTCACTTGTTAGCTAGTTGAAGAACTCGGGCTTCTTGGTTGCAATGTGCTGCTCGATGGAGGACCACATGCCGACGACAGCGGCCTTGTCCATGTGCCGCTTGGTGCGCTCAATGTTTAATACCGATATGCCCCATGTCTTGATAGCATCCTTGGGCTTTTCGTCGCTGTACTTTGGGTAGAAGCCCAGAGTATTCTGGAAGATGCTCTCGGGAGTCTTCCAGATCCAGTTTTTGAACTGCCAGCCGACGCCCTGGGCGAAGACGCAGACGAGGCTGTTCCAGTCAGCCTCTGTAAAATCCTGCACCGAGTCGACGACGCGGAAGCGTAGCCGCTGGTCGCTGCGCGACAGAGTGTGCTCGATAAAGATTTCGCGCGGCTTAGCCTCGCCCTTTTCCATGATGGCCCGGCCGTCGGAAAAGTGGTGGTCCTTGAGCAGATCCTCAATGTTGTACATGTTGATCATGGCAGTAGTAGCGGCTGGGACAATGATGATGGGGTTTGCCCGCTTGCGCTGCGACGCCCGCCTGTGGGAAGAAGGATTGGCGCCATTGGCGGCGGAGGCAGCAGATGCAGGGTTGCCGCCTGCATGTTTGGCAGACGAAGCAATTGGCTTGCCATCGGGGCCCTTGGGGGCGTTCTTGGGCGGGAACAGCTCCTTGATCAGGTCAGGCACGCGAGCAAAGTTCTTGGTACTGCTCAGCACGTTCGACGTGGTGATCAGGACGCGTTCCCTCCGAACAACCTCTCGCGTGGCGTCGTTGACGCGCGAGAAAGACCCGTTTGCATCAAGCCGTGCCCTGCCGCGGCCACCATCGCCGGCAGCATCAGGATGAGCGCGCTTCCCACCCGCACTGGTGGCCGAGGCAGAGCCCGTAGCACCGGCCCCACTCGCAGCAGCCGACGCAGCAGCAGCGCCCACGGTGTTTGTCTTTCCGGTGAGGTAGTCGAGCAGCGCCACGCGGTCGCCGAACGACACGGTCTGCAGGCCCATCGAATTTGTCAGCTTCATATATTCGTAGAAGCTCTGGTCCCTGTGATCGAGAAAATGCAGCAGGGCTGAGAGCGTGTACTGGTCGGAGTCGCTGTTGCTGCGCGAGTAGCTGGTGGGCGCGTCGCGCGGGAACGAGGCCTCGTCGCCGAACCGCACGGTGGCGGCTTTGAGCAGCTCCTTTGTTAGATTCCCGTCGGCGTCGAGCAGCTCGACGGGCCGCTTGTGAGTTGTGTGCTGGCGCAGAAGCTCGAGCGGGTCGGCAGCAGTGGCAGATGCAGGGGTAGATGCCATTTTAGAGAAGAGGAAAAATAAAAGGACGAATGTAAATAAGAAGCTAATGAAATTTCAGCCTCGACGCGTATCTTGCAAAGGTGCCGATTGAGATGGCAAAGCGACTCGGCGACTCGCCCGAGTCGATCGACTGAGAAAAAAAAAACGAGAGTGCGAGCTGCGCCGGATCAAAAAATAAAATAAAATTTTCAAGTGAACCAGGAAAAAAAACGGACGTTGGACCTTTTTACTCTCAAACGCCATATTAAAAAGACTGTATATTCTCCTTACTATTATTGCAACAGCCGGTTCACAGCGTGTATTCCTCGAGGCATATCGACATATAGAGTGAAGACGGCATCAGCAACAGCAACAGACGAGCACATACATAGACAAAAGAAGCAACACGGGATGGCATCGATAGATCATCCGAGCGAGCGGAGAGAGCTGGACTCGGTCAAGCGCGGGCTGGCGCGGCTCGAGCTGGCCACGCCGGCGGCAGACTCGAATACCGAGGCATTGGCCCTGGACGACGCGCAGGCCGTGAGCGGGCGGGCGGAGCAGCGCTCGTTTGAGCAGAGCATTGCGATCACGGACGTTGATCCGCTGAGCATCGACCTGCCGCGCACGATCGCGTGCCTGGCCACACAGCTCGCGCACGAGGGCATCGCGGTGCCGGCGTCCGCAGCGCAGCTCTTCGCCAAGGTGACGCAGACAGCGGTGACAGCGGCGACGGCCGACGCCGTGCTGACGGACATCGCCGGCCTGCTGCTGGCCGAGGGCACGGCGCTCGACGCCGTAGCATCGCAGCTCGCCGAGGACAACGCCGGGGCGCAGGCCGACTGGGCCGACGGGCGGTTCACGCTGATGGTCGGCGCGGTGTTCCGGCCCATCCTGGTCGAGCTGGCGTCGCGGTGGACGCAGGCGGCGGCGCCCATGGCGGCAGCCACGGCGCACGCGGCCGTGGCCTACGCCAGCTCGCTGCTGGTCGGCACGGCGCCGCAGATTGGCAGCCTGGCGATGGCGTTCTTCGAGCAGCACGCGCCGGCGCAGTGCCTGGCGCAGACGGCGGCCGACGCCGCGGCCCGGGGCGAGCACCGGCGGGCCGTGGCGCTGGCGGCCGTGGGCGTGCGGCTGCTGCGCCGCTTGCCCGCGTGCGCCGCGCAGCCGGCGGCCTGGGACTGGGCGTCCGCCTGGACGCAGCTGATGGCGCCGGCCACGGCGCAGCCGGCCGCCCGCCTGCTGGCCACCGAGGGCCTCGCCGCCGTGCGCGGGCTGACCGACGCCGGCCGCGCCCAGCTGGCCGACGGCGCGGGCGTGGCCGACGCCCTGGCGGTGCGCGTGCGCACGTGGCTGCGGCTCGGCGCCCGGCGGCTCGACGCGCACGCGCAGCGGCTGATGGCTCGGCTCGGCCGCGAGGCCCTGGCGCAGGGCCTGTGGCGCGCGCTGGACGCCGGCGCGCCGCACGCCTGGCTGCCCGAGCGGCGGCTGAGCAGCGGCGTGGCCAGCGTCGGCGGCGTGCTGCTGCACGCGCAGGCGGGCGCGGCGCGCGACGACGGCGGCTTCGTCGTGACGCCGACGGTGGCCCGCAGCGCGCACGCGCTGGCGCTGGCCACGTCGCGGCGCGAGCCCGTGCTGCTGGCCGGCGCGCCGGGCGCCGGCAAGACGGCGCTGGTCGAGTGGGCGGCGCGGCGGACCGGCCACGAGCTGGTGACCATCCACCTGAGCAGCTCGGTCGACGCCAAGACGCTGGTCGGCAGCTACGTGACGACGCAGCGCGCCGGCGACTTCGAGTGGCGCGCCGGGCTGCTGACGCAGGCGGTGCGGCTGGGCCGCTGGGTGCTGGTCGAGGACATCGACGGCGCGGCGGCCGACGTGGCGCAGACGCTGGCGCCGCTGCTCGAGTCGCAGCGGCTGTTCGTGCCGAGCCGCGGCGAGGAGGTGCCGGCGCACGTGCGCTTCCGCATGTTCGCCACGGTCGGCACGCAGGCGGGCGCGCGCGCCGGCGGGCTGCTGGCCAGCAGCGCCTGGACGCGCGTGCACGTGGCGGCGCCCGGCGGCGCCGAGGCGGCGCTGGTGGTCGGCGGCGTGCACGCGGCGCTGCGGGGCGCGGCGGCCGAGCAGCTGGCGGCGGCGTTCGCCCGCGTGGCCGCGGCCCTGGGCGCCGACGCCGCGGCCGGCGCCGCTGCTGCGCTGACCACGCGCGACCTGCTGGCCTGGTGCGCCCGGCTGCTGGCCTTCGGCGGCGCCGGCGACGCGTTCCGCGCGTTCGTCGAGGCCGCCGACGCCTTCGCCATGCGCGAGCCCGACTACGCGCGCTGGCGCCAGCAGCTGCGCGCCCTCGGCGCCGCCCTGGGCGTGGCCGCCGCGCGCGTCGACCAGCACGTCGACCAGCACGTGCCCGCGATCACGCGCGCCGCCATGCACGTGCGCGTCGGCCGCGCGCGCCTCGACTGCCCGGCCACACCAACTTCGGCGGCGGCGGCCGGCGGCGCGTCGCGCGGCCCGTTTGCCGAGACGCGCCACGCGCGCAGCCTGCTGGAGCGCATCGCCTGCTGCGTGCAGCTGGGCGCGCCCGTGCTGCTGGCGGGCGAGACGGGCACGGGCAAGACCACGGTGGTGCAGCAGCTGGCGGCGCTGGCCGGCCGGCCGCTGGCCGTGTTCAACCTGTCGCAGCAGAGCGACGCGTCCGACCTGCTCGGCGGCTTCCGGCCCGTCGACACGGCGGCCGTGGCGCTGCGCCTGCGCGAGGCCTTCGACGCGCTGTTTGCCCGCACGGCCTCGGCGCGCAAGAACGCCGCCTTCCTCGACTCGGTGCGCCAGGCCCACGCGCGCCGCGACTGGCGCCGCCTGGCCCGGCTCTTCCACGCCGCCGTGCAGATGGCCGACGAGATGCTGGCGCGCGCCCAGGCGGCCGCGGGCACCAGCGGCGCCAGCAAGAAGGCCCGGCTGGCCGCCGACCAGGCCGGCCCGCTGGCCGCGGCCTGGCGCGACTTTGCCGCGCGCGTGGCGGCCTTCGACGCGGTGCGCGGGGCGCGCGTGGCGTTCGCGTTCGCCGAGGGCGCGCTGGTGGCGGCGGCGCGCACGGGCGGCTGGATCCTGCTGGACGAGGCCAACCTGGCCACGGCCGAGACGCTGGCCTGCCTGGGCGGCCTGCTGCAGCCCCCGGCGGCCCGCTCGCTGCTGCTGGCCGAGACCGGCGAGCGCGTCCCCTGCCACCCGGACTTCCGCCTGTTCGCCTGCATGAACCCGGCGACGGACGTCGGCAAGCGCGACCTGCCCGCCGGGCTGCGCCGCGCCTTCGCCGAGTTCTTCGTGCACCCGCCCGACGCCGCGCCCGACGACCTGCTCGCCATCGTGCGCGCGCACCTGCCGCAGGGCGCGCCCGAGCACGCCGCCCGCGGCGTCATCGCCTTCTACGCCGCCGCCAAGCGCCTGGCCGCCGAGCACCGCCTGGTCGACGGCGGCGGCGCCCGCCCGCACTACAGCCTGCGCACGCTGACGCGCGCCCTGACGTTCGCCCGCGAGCACGCGCCGGCGTACTCGCTGCGGCGCGCGCTGGTCGACGGGCTCGCCATGACGTTCGCCACGCAGCTCGACGCCGCGTCGCAGGCCCTGGTGCTGGCCGCGCTGGCCGAGCACGTGGTGCCCGGCGCCGGCGGCCTGACCGGCGCGCTGCTGGCGCACGTGCCGCCGGCGCCGCACGCCGACGCCGTGCTGGTCGAGGGCTTCTGGCTGCGGCGCGGCGCCGAGCTGCCGGAGCCGGCGGCCGCCGCCGAGCCGCCGTTCGTCGCCACGCCCTCGGTGGCCGCCAAGCTGCGCGGCCTGGCGCGCGCCGCCATGTGCGGCCGCTACCCCGTGCTGATCCAGGGCCCGACGTCGGCCGGCAAGACGTCGATGGTGGCCCACCTGGCGCACGTGACCGGCCACCGCTTCGTGCGCATCAACAACCACGAGCACACCGACCTGCAG
>JANBOJ010000167.1:0-35538 GCA_027574685.1 Coemansia erecta
CAGCTCGACTTCGTTGGCATTAAACCAGAACGAGTCGGTCAGCGCGTCGAGCCCGCCGCCGGAGTGAGGGGACGATGCGGAGAGGATGCTGCTCTGGATATCGCTCTCCTCAGTCGGGATCATGCGGATCTCCTTGATGTTGTTTGCTCCAGATCCTAGTTCGGTCAAAGGAATCTCGAACACACCTGTCAGTAGTCCTTTGATCATATCGTCGTTGTCCTACGGTATAAAATATTGCGATTAGTATAATGCGGCGTAAGTTATGCTTATGCTAGGTATTTGTTAGATACGTACCTTGAACATTGTCTGGAAGAGCAGCTTCATAATGCCTTGGGCTTCACGCTTAGATTTACCATCCCATTCTGCTAGGTTGATAGAAATGAATGGGATATCGTACTCGTCGACGAGAAGGATATAGCGACCAAACTGACTAGTTACAAAGTTTGATAAAGCTTGAAACAAAACCTGAATCAAGTTGTGGTAACCAATAACAGTCACATCTGGCTCAAGATGCAAATCCTCGTATTTTGCAATATATCTGCGAAGTTTTGTGGCCTCCAGACAACTAAGATCAATTGAACAATCGGTTGTTGCTTCAAACTCTGCCAGCCACTTTACTCCAACATCTGCCAAGCACCCGCAGAGGTTTATAATAAAACCTCCCAAAGTTTTGCCCTTGGCTCTGCTTAGTGAAATGTTTAGGACGGGATACTTCATAAAGTGCGTCTCGTAAAACTGCGGATCCATCGACTTAAGTAGCGAATCACGGAATAGCCACTCACGCTTAGTTCTGCACTTTTCAGCAAGAGTCATCCCAGCTACCTGGCCGTCTTCCAGCGGACTGTCCTGGATAACGCTGTCGGGTATCTTTTTAAGTTTACCTGCCTCGGGGAGCATGCTAAAGAACAGCAACATTTGCGTCATGTTATACGTTTTCCCCGAGCGTCTGGGCAGGCAAATTCTGCCGACCTTTTCGATTGACTCCCAGAATCCCTTGCACACCAGCGACTTGTCGACCTTGCACAGACCGCGGTAGTCTGCGTCGGTAAAGTTGACATCTGCGACTACCTTGGAGCCAGACACGCGAGTAGGCGATCCGCTGGGACGCAATACCTGGAAAAGCTTTTCGGGCGTGCGTAGCGGGGCGCGAGCAAAAGAAGAGCTGAGCTTGCGTATAACACGCTCATGTGCACCGCTGCTGCGTCTGTAACGGGCTCTGGTACGCACTACTGCTGCTGTTGATGCGCCTGGTGAGTTGGATTCTGTCGATTTGTTTTCCTTATTGTGTCGAAGTGTTTTAGCGGAGAGTGGCGAGTCTTCTGGCTGCGCATCAGCCTTACGCCTAATGTAACAAATATATGTAATAATTGTAAGGGGTATGTTAGCAGACTGTTTAAGAATATTGTCATTTTACTAGAATGTTCCCGGTACTTACTTTCTAGTCGGGCGCTTGGTCGGCGTATTCAGGTTGAGTGAAAATGTCGAGTTCAGCGTAAATGAGTTGTCGCTGTCGTAGTTCAGCAGATATGAAATGCTCATTGGCGACTGCTGGAGTAGCGTGTTGTCATCGAAGCCACCGGTTGGTGACATGGGCTCGGGGGACGGCGTGATCATGCTGTGGTAGCTCTTGTTGCTCTCGGCTGAATGTGACCCGTCTTTGTCGTGGCCACTGTCGCGAAACATGTTCTGCGGTGTATGTTGGATATTGTTGAACGACATGGTAAGCGTAGTTGTAGTAGACTAACGTTGCTAAAGGTGCGTAAACGGGAAACACATATAGGACATTCCATATTGTCGGTGCTTTATACACATGTGCACTTGTCAAAATGTATTCTGGCTGGTATGTTTGCCATCTTGTAAGCATCTAATATAAGCTTATTGTCTGAATAACCAACCGATATTTATCACCAAAAGCTCATCGATCACAAAAGCTCTGCTGGATGACTTCTATAGCCAAATGAAAGCATTATATCACTTCATCATTCTCGCGCATCATAAATCTAGCAGCAGCGGCTACATAAACTATTGAAGTCGATATAGCGTCTCTAGAACTTAATTGACTGTGGCGGACTACAGCAAGCTGTCGCAGCCTAACAGCGAGTAGCCATTTGTGGCGCAGGACATATCCAGTGCTGCGGACGAACAATGCGCGGGAATCGTGATCAAGAATGTACATTCTTGATCATCAGTTACAAAATTAGTGCTTGCAGATCGAAAATCGATTTTTGTTGATTTGCGGCACTGGCAACGCGCGTTATGCTCACTCTGTTTGTTTCTATTCTCGACGCGTTCACGCACATTTGCTTTACAAATTAGAAATACACAGACACCCGCAGGCATGTTCAAGCAGAATAACTCGACGACAAAGAGGCAGACGATCCTGAGTTTCGGGCAGAAGCCCAAGGCGGCAGGGCCGGTGAAAAGCGCCAATGGCACGCGCGCCAGCACAACAACCACGGCGCGCGCAGCGCCATACACAACGCGGCCAAGCGTGTCACGCCAGACATCCAGCACGTCGATGCCAGGGAACGGGCAGACGAGTCCATATTTCAACGGCACGAAGTGGCAGCCGCGCCCCACGACCACCGACACGTTCAGTGCCGAAGTAAGCGCGCGCATGAACGCGCGGGGCGCGCCACAGGGCAATCGGGCGGCCATGTCGGCGCAGAACGTGCAGCCGTCGTCGGGGGTCAAGCTGTCGCAGCGGCAGCTTGAAGCATTCGACATGGCGGTGAACAAGCGGCACAGCATGTTTATCACGGGCTCGGCGGGCACCGGCAAGTCTGTGCTTCTGAAGGAGATCATCCGAGGATTCCGCCAGGGCCTCGGGTTAGCCAACAGCGTGGTGGTGACGGCGTCGACGGGTATTGCGGCGTTCCATGTGGGCGGCAAGACCATCCACAGCTTCTCGGGCGTCGGGTGGGGCAAGGGGAGCAAGGAGGATATGCTCAAGTTTGTCAAGAAGAGCCGCTTTGCGATGAAGCGCTGGAGCGAAGTGTCGGTGCTGATCATCGACGAGGTGTCCATGCTGGACGCGAATCTGTTCGACGCGCTCGAGTACATTGCACGCGAGGTGCGTCGCAAGCCTGGGTACTTTGGCGGCATCCAGGTGATCCTGACGGGCGACTTTTACCAGCTGCCGCCGGTCGAAAAGGACGGCAATGCCAAGTTTGCCTTTGAGGCGCAGGCGTGGATGAAGGGTATCGAGCACACCGTGGTGCTGACGCATGTGTTCCGGCAGAAGGACATGCGCTTCGTCGATATCCTTAACGAAATGCGACTTGGCCGCATGTCCGACTCGGGAACTCAGACGTTCCGCGGACTTTCGCGCGCGCCAAAGTACCCGAATGACGGCATTCTGGCTACCGAGCTGTACGCATTGCGGCACCAGGTCGACGACGCCAACCGCCGGCGGCTGCAGTCGCTGTCGGGTAAGCTGCAAGCGTACGCGGCGTACGACACGAAGAGCACGAATGGCGCGAGTATCGACACGGAGCAGGTGCCCGAGGACGTGCGTGCCAAGATAGACGGCATGTCGATGACGCCGCGCGTGCTCGAACTCAAGCAGCATGCGCAGGTGATGCTGGTCAAGAACATGCCCGAGAGCGGGCTGGTCAATGGCAGCCGGGGCGTGGTCACTGGGTTTGCGCCGATTGGCAACAGAGAGTACCCGGTGGTCCGGTTCACCAATGGTGTCGAGCTGACTGTGGCACCTGAGATTGCCGAGGTCGATGTGGGCCACCAGAAGTACTCGCGCAGTCAGCTGCCGCTGATACTCGCGTGGGCTCTGTCGATTCACAAAAGCCAGGGACAGACCATCGACCGTGTGCTGGTCGATCTGGGCAAGGTGTTTGAGCGCGGTCAGGCGTACGTCGCTCTTAGCCGTGCTGTCAGCCTCGAAGCCCTGCAGGTGCTCAACTTCAAGCCCGAGTGCGTCATGGCGCACCCGCGTGTGATCCAGTACTACGCCGAGCTGGCGCGCACGATGACCTAACGGGGATGTAACCATTCATATTTTTTATATAAGAAAGATATTTTAAAAGGGTGTAAAAATGTATTAAAAAAGTCATTGTCGGATTCTGTTAGAGCAATGTCAGGGTCATCGTTGTCATAAATGACATCGTTGAAACTATAAACATCGGGGGAGTATCTGAAGATACTGTACACCTTATCATCCAACTTCTGGCAAATATTCGATGCCTGGTCAAGTGGCATAGATATACCAACGTTCGCGATGATCTGGTCACGGATAAACCATGGAGAGTTTTTCATGAGAGGTGTCTTCGAAACTTCGTCGACCCACCAGTCTTGCTGCTGCGGAGGGACAATAGATAGGAGATATTTTGCGAACAGAAGGATCCACCAAATAAACAGTGAACGCCTTGATCCGGAACGGGTTTGAGCGGTCTTTGGAATAGTCACATTTAATCTTGTGTTCATACACATTCGGGTAGCACACAACTAGACCCTCCTTAATACTGATAGATCCGATGTTGTAGTCATCATCAGAATACAAATGATTGATTCGCTCATGGTTGAGATAAGAGTCAGGCTCGACAAGAGTAATTACTTTGAAAAATGAGAGAGAAATGACACTGGCACACTCCACTTCAAAGTAGCAAACTGCAGTCGCGATTATATGTTCAGATGCCGTTCCATCGCCGTTACATTTTGGCTCGCACTGGCTAAAGGTATCAGGGTAAGCATACAGTTCATCAACCTTGACAACAACCTACAGGTCCGTATTACGCAGGCTATGTGGAAGTAATGATCTGTCAGGCTCGAAAAAGGTGTCTGGTACTGGTATTACCTTTAGAATGGCATTCCTCCGTTTACAATGCGCGATATACTTGCCATCTTTGACTGGGTATGTCCTTGTTTTATATACGCACGATTTCACATCGTATGGTATGCGTAGATTGCGCCTGTACCCCAGATCAGTAAGAACCTGCTCGACTGCCAGAAGACATTCTGCAAGCATTCTAGCAATAAATGTATACACATTAGGGTTCTTACCGGGATGCAGGTTGTTGACGTACGATTTGAAGTCAACCGAACCGTCACCATCAACATGTATGTCGGCCGGAAGCCAGTGCCGATCTTCAGGGTCAAGACTGCTCAGGTACTTTTCGTTGATCGGAATAAAGCTGCTATCGCTGGCCATGCGCTGGTTCAGCTCGTGAACAGCTTGTTTCCACCCATCATGCGAGCCGGGTGCGTGGCCAAAGCTGGGTAGATTCAGCGCCTCCATTGGTGATTTAATCGGAAGCTCTAGGAGTGATGACTTGTCAAAGAGCAGTGTATAGAGCGATGGGCATATTAGGCAGTGTGTCAAACAGTCGTATGTTATATCCGCAGTAAATTTGTTGATATCATTAGACCATGGTCTGGCCAGAAGATTGGGCGGAATACATTCGAATGTGCTGACAATGTAGTGCTTTAAATCTTGCGCTAAAGGATCACTATTATCGATATCCGCTGTCCAGACCATATCAACACCGGAAAGCCTAGCTCCACTAGCACTGTTAGCACACTGAAGCCTGGCGTAGTATCTAATCTCGGTCACAAGGTAGTCGATATGCTCCTGAGTCAAAACCGAGCTTGTTTTAAGCTCATTGATCCACTTCTGCACTGCTGCCTCATCATCGAGCTTTTCGATCCAGTCCGGCTTGGAGCGAAATTCTGCGCTATTCTTAATAATGGACATCTCCCACCTCGTTCACCATGCGGCATCATAGGCATTGTAAGGCGGTACGCAACAGATAGCGGAGTCATCAGAGTCCAGCGAGGATCTAGTAAATACTTTAGTCTGCATGGTGAAATAGGGCTAAAAGTGAAAACAAAAAAGTTTGAAGGGAAGAAAGACGTAGCGTTTCCATTTGTCTTGTCGCGAGTACATGTGATTCAATTTTAAATGTGCCAGTGGAAAACAACATCAGCATACAATCAGATCAGCTTGTCCATTTTCCGCAGAACACAGATCACCGCCGCCACCACTTCCTCGACCATCAGGTCGCCGGCCTCGCTGCCATCGATCTCCGACGCGAACAGCGGCGAGTCGCGCTTAAAGGGCCAGTGTCCATACACGTCCATCAGATTCTCGGCACGCGACACGGCGCGGTCGCGCGTCTCCATGTCCATGTGCGTCAGCGGGTTCTCGATCACGCTGCCGGCACACGCCGCAGCCACCAGGCAGACGCGTCGGAGGAGCGCGAAGCGCATGTTGTCTTCGCCGCGGTAGAAGCGCGAGTTCGATACAGGCGCAAGCTTCAGCCTTCCGCCCTGCCCGCCGATGCCCTGGCCGACGGCGTACCGTCCGACATACGCCCCACCGGACGACGACGGCGAGGATCCTGGGGCTGCCACGCGCGTTGGCAGGGCTGCTGACCGCGGCAGATTGAGCGTGTCGAGCACGCGCACAATCACCTCATCCTTTGCACGTGCGTCCTGCACCGGGTGCGTGGCCATGTCGAAGAAGAGGAAGTTGCGCTTCTCGGTACGCAGCACGCCCTTGTCGACCAGGCCCTTGGCCAGCCGCTCGCGCACCTGCTTGAGCTGGTAACCGGCCTTTGCAATATTCCACGTCTCGCCGCTCAGAAGGTCCATCCACGAGGCCACCGTGCGCTTGGTCTCGCTGGTCTTGAGCGTCCGCAGGCACTCGTCGAGGAGCACTTCGCCCGTGGCACGCGTCGAGATCACCTCGACCGGCCGGTCGCTGATTCCTGTCATGCCCGTGAATGCGTCTTTGGATATCCGAATCCGCCGCCGGAACGCGAGCTCAAGGAGCATGCAGCCGCGGAGCACGTACGAGAGACTGTCGTTCCAGAACGACAGGTAGCCCTCTTGGTCCTTGAGCCCCAGGAGAAGCGTCTCCTCCATCAGCGTCAGCAGAGGTGCCTTGTCGCTCTTGGCGGTGGTGCTGCTGGCGTCGTCGGCCGCGCTACTCGCCGGGTATCCCGACGGGCTGCCGTTCTCGCCTGCTCCGGGCGACGCTGCTGCTCCGGCTGCTGCTCCGGGGTAATTCCCAGTGTCTGCCTCATCTGCTGTGACCCGGGGTGTGCCGACACGGCGTCGCGAAAGTCCCTCTGACATTGCTTGGAAACTCCAGATGGAATATTAAAAAAGAACGCAATGAGAGAATGTGTGTATGAGTGGTCAAAATGTGCAAAATAGAAAGAAGGCTTTGTGTTGTCTGAACGCTGTGCTGTCTCTATCAAAAGAGAAGGGGGAGAAGCAGAGCCGGTTTGGCATCACCTTTTTCCTTGTCTGTTTGAGTTTACCCTCATGTGGAGCTGCCAAGCTGCACGAGAGTATTTTTGGAATCAGGCAGATCGCGCTGCCGCATCGTAGATCGAAATTAGTCTGAGCGCTAATCGATCAGCGCCGTGATCCGACTGTCGGAGCGCAGTATGCCCGAATACGCGCACCAGGCGCGCCATTTTGGATCCCTGGCGTTGGAACAAAACAAACCAAAGCTCAATTGAAAAACATTACATACTCTCCCTCTTGTTATAGTCCCCTATTCCTGTCGCGTCGGTTGGATAGATGATTATAATGTAAACAATCCTTGTCGGGGATTCCGGTATTCGGTTTCTGGACTGCGCCAAGACCGGCGTCATCCGCCGGCGTCATCCACCGTCGCTGTCGCTGACATATGCATTTGCTGGCCCAACACGTTTATCTCTCCATCTAACGATACAACAATCACCGCGTGCAAGTAAACATGCAAAATCGTGTCCAGATCGAACACACAAAAAAATTGCTGAGCATATGTGAGCGGCATTCATCGCGTCCCGACAACAAGATTTTTTTCTTTTCCCTTTCTCTTCCCAACTCTACGATTTATTTTCTTTATTGGGTATTACCTCTTATTCCAAACACTATCTATTTTTCCCGCTCTTGTTTTATCCTCCCGCCATGCCGCTTTTGGATGGATTCCCGGTCCAGCTGCTCGCCGGCCCGGCGCTAGAAAACGCCAACCCGAAGCGCAACCCGAGCAACACGGCGCCTGTCTCTGGCTGGCTGATCAGGTATACCGGCGAGACCTTTTACGACTACGAGTCCTACCTCGAGCGCATCACCTTCTACCGCAAATCCCAGTTTGTCTGCAAGCACAGCCGCCGCCCGAACCTGACCTACGAGCAGGCTCTGCTGAGCGAGCGCGCCGAGGAGCACTGTCTGACGGGAGTCGGCTTCTCGGACATGCTTGTGTGCGAGATGCTCACCTTCCTGAGCCAGTCCAGCCTTCCGATTTCGCAGGCCATCGACGCGCTCTACTACCGCTTCCAGTATGACTTTTTTGTCGGCGAGCACATTGACGTGCGCTATCCGGGAACCGACGGCGCCATGTACGAGTGCTTTGTCGTCCACGTTGGTCCGCTGCCCAAGCAGTCGACCGGCAGCTCTATACACAGAGAGAATGCTGTAGGTGACGACGCAGATGCTCATGGGACATCGGAAGTCACAAAGATTGCGATCGAAAGGCTGGGGGACATGGCTGAAGCAATCGTGGCCTACGAACAGAGAAAGGAGAGGATCTATACCGTGCGTCTGTACGACGTCGACGGTCATCCGATTGACGACAGCGATATCAGCGTGCCGGCCCAGGAGCTCAGCCGCTCGCGCAATGTGTTTACCAAAGTGGCTCTGCGCCAGTTCCTCGACGACAACATGCAGCGCGGCCCGCGGCCCGGCAGCCCCTGGGTCGTGTGCTCCTGGTGGCGCGAGCGCTTCCGCATTCCGTACCTCTACGGAGGCGAGGCACGGCTACTGCGCTCGTCCTCGCTGTCGTCTCCACATGGTGCAAATGGCAAGAGTGCAAAGAAAAACGATGCTCAACAGGCTAAAGCGCCGACAAATCAGAATTACGTGTATGATCCGTACGAAAGTGAGAGACACGTTGTGCTGAAGCCGGTGCGCAAGTTCCCGATCGATGATCTTGACTTTGTGACGATACAGCACGTCAAATACAACGAGGGCATCGTGTGGGCGCTGCGGCGTAAGATAAGAAAGAAGCCAGAGCCATCTTCCGACAACACAAACGGTAAAGTTCGCCAGATTACAGACTTTTTCCCGGTCAAAAGCGAAAAGCCTGATGACGATGACAAGACGCAACAGCACCAGCAGCCGACACAGGCGAATGACGCCGAGGCACCGAAAGAAACGAGCCCGGAAAAAGAAGAAGAAGAGGAGGAGGAGGCGCTGCGGAACCGGTGGCCCGAGCCCATGTGCGAGTGGCAGGTGCCGGCTGCGCTGGTATCGCGGATGCTCTCGACGTACATGTTCCTCAGCTGCTTCAGCACGCCAATCAGACTTACTCCATTTTCGCTCGACTATTTTGAATCGTCGCTTGTGTACGGACTGCCCTCGGACGCTCCA
This sequence comes from Coemansia erecta, assembly GCA_027574685.1. Lineage (NCBI taxonomy): Eukaryota > Fungi > Kickxellomycota > Kickxellomycetes > Kickxellales > Kickxellaceae > Coemansia > Coemansia erecta. The sequence continues at coordinate 9,379 of JANBOJ010000167.1, forward strand.
AACGAGTCGTCTTCTTTGCTTGGCGTCAACGCAGTCTACCGCGAGTCGGCGATTGCGCTGCTAAACATGGTTGCCGGCAACCGCAAGCGCGTAGGCAGCAGCAGCCACAGTGCTGCCCAGCGCATCGAGGATATGCTGCGCAGACAGAACGCATGTATTACGGATGTTGAGGATAATGCCGATAGCGACAAGATGGATGTCGATATTGTCGTAGACGACGTGCTGCCGCCCGTACCGCCGGTAAATAAGCCGCCTACTGTGGCTTCGGCGCGCAACGGGAAACGAGCGACAGCGCGTATGGGGCGACTGGGCGGTCGGATAAGCAGCGGCCTGGTAAACTCGTCAAGCGTCGCGTCGTCGCCCGCGCAGTCTTCAGCTTCGGAAGCCGAGTCGGACTCGGACAATGCATCCGAGGCATCGACTACCAAGATAAAGAACATCAAGAAGGCCATGCGTGGTGGCAAGCGCGTCGCGCGTTCGCGTCGTAGAAACGGTCGCGTATCGTCGACGGTCAGTTCGCGCGCCGTGTCTGAGGACGAGAGCGAGGCAAAGAATGACCAGGGCGCGACAGATGTTGACCCATCGCTATTGCGCTCGCATGCACTTTTGCGGCACCTGTCGCGCACCTGGGCGCTCGAGGGCGATATCGACAGCGACTCGTGGGCACAGGCGCTTGCTGGCTGGGTTGTCGAGGCGCATGCCGACTATTTTTCCGAGCTGGACGGACTGTACTCAGCGCTGTGGTCAAGTGAGAATCTGACACTAGATAGTCTTGAGACAGTTCTGTGGCAGACACTAGGCAGCAGCACAGAGCTGAGACTGGTGGTGCTCGAGCTGCTGGTCTGCGAGTGCTCGGAGGTCGAAGAGATCCGCGAGTACCTCGACCAGACGTCAGAGATGAGCGCCGAGCTGAAGCGCGAGCGCCTAGAGATCAAGCGCGAGCTCAAGCGCATCGCCGAAGCTGAGCAGGAGCTTGACAAGATTGAGGCCGAGGACCAGCAGAGCCTCGGTCTTTCACGCGAGCAGGGACGCAAGGAGAAGGAGGTCGAGCTGCAGCGGCAGAAGGAGCGGCGCAAGCTGGGCGAGTCGGCACGCACGCAGCAGCGGCGGCTGGACAACGTTGAGCGTGATTTGCGCCGCAATGCCGTTGGCCGCCTGACGCCGCTGGGCAGCGACCGATTCCTCAACCGCTACTACTTCCTTGACGGCATCGGCGACTGCCCGCTGGTCGGCAGCAACTCGGGCCGCCTGCTTGTGCAGCCGCCGGCGTTCGATGAGATCAAAGAGGCCATGGATGGCCTGCCCCAATTTGTGCATGCAACCAGGGCGCTCCAAATGTCCATGCTGTGGACTGGTGGCGTGCGTCCTGCCGACCACCTGCCACATGTCGATTGCGATCTGTCCATGGCGGCCAACATCAAGTTTTTCGCTAATAACGGTCTCGAGCACTCTTTCGAGTTGAATACCCTGGCGCGTCGCGGCGAGCTGTGGGGCTACTATGCTACGACTGCGCAGGTCGACGCGCTTCGCCGGTGGCTCGAGCCTCGCGGTCGCCGCGACGCAGCGCTGGAGGCTGAGCTTGAGCTCGTGCATCTATCGCTAAGCAATAGCATTCGCAAGCGCTGTCACACGCTGGATGCAAGCTTCGAGGCACGCGTTCGTGCGCGCGAGTATGTTTGCGAGCGCATCAATTCTCTGCTTGACAGCAACGAGTGCACGGACGGATCGCCTGAGCTGGCCAAGCTGCACGAGGAGCTGGCCGAGATTGACCGCACCCATTTACCCCGGGCACTGTTGCCGCCTCAGATAGCAATGGGCGGGAAATCGCAGCAGGCGCAGCAGCAGCTACAGCCGCAGCCGCAGCCGCAGGCCGGAGAGAGCGGTGCTGAGGCGGAGCGTGCTGGTGGGAGCAGCCGAGCGAGCAGTGTCGAGCCGGCATCGTCTGTGGATTTGTTTGTCCAACAGGCTACGCTGCACGCATCGACAAAGCGCGGCGGGCGACGGGGTCGCCGCCCTAGATCCGGGTATCGCGGTGCAGGCGGCAGCGCGGCTGCCAGTAGGCGCCAGCGGCCAAAAACTATTGTTGATGATTTCCTCCAGTACTCGAACAAGGCGTGAAATATACATTTAATATAAAGTTAAACAATTAGCCGCATAAAAAAGTTATACAAAGATAAACTTGTTTATAGCCCTTTCCTCTGCAATCTCTGGGTCTAGAAATTTAAATGAAATATTTGAAACCGAGTTGTAGTTTGTTCCAAGCTGGGCAATGTGTCGGCCTATGTTTTTAAACTGGGGATCCATGTAGGCTTTTATAAGCGAGGGAAAACTGGCAATAATGCAGCAGATTGCGACAACCATACGGGAGTACGAGTTTTCAGTACTACTGAAATATAAAGTTATTGCCTTTATCTGGGAGCTTGATACGGGAACAACATTAGCGGCTACTTTCTGAATGATGATATCGTCAAGTCTGTCATTGGTGAGTTTTTTAGAATTAGGCTTGAAGAGCAATGATTTGAATGCATTGAGTGTTACTCGTCCCTTACTGGAAGCAGGTAGATGAGGTTTATTATCCGAACCAATATCATTTACATATGAAGTAGGGCCATCGGTGACCAGGCTGTCCACTATCGATCTGATAAGACTTGGAAGGATAGCCGTAAGACGAATATATACGTTGAAACAAATAGGGGTAACCAAATGTATACATGTCAGAAACGACCATTCAATCAACTGGATGTCGTCGTAGCTAATGGGTATCCAATTGTAGAAATAGACATGGCCGCTGAATTTAAGCTTGCCGAAAATATGGTTTGTCGCAACATAGAACGCCTCTTTGTTTGGTCTGTTTTCTTTAAATATTGTCAAGACTAGATCTTTTAAAGCGTGGAACCCCATGCCTTGAACATGTTCTATCGAGTCAATATATCCGCTTATATTGAGCAGTTCTAGATTATTAAAGTACTCTTGGCAATGGAAAAGCTCAGAATTGGGAGGGCAGTTACGCAACATAAGCTTTGAAAGTTTTGGAAAATGAAGTCGATAATATATAAATCTTGGTGGTAATCGAGAAGTCACCACATTGTCATCATTGGAATGAATACGGCTGTTGATGAAATTAAGTCGAAGGATTTTGAGACTATAGAACGTAATATTGGGACCATCGGCATCATAGAATTCTGCCCATGAGAACTGCTGGGGCACATCAATTAAAGACAGGGTTTCAAGTGGAGCAGCCCGAAGCTGTGGAAGATAGATTTTATTGCTTCTTGAATTCAGACTTATCTCTAACCATCTCAAGTCTGCGCAAAAATGACTCATCGAAAAGTCAATTGAGCCCGATGTTGACAGATAGACAAGTTGCCTCATATATCTGTTTGCTAGCGGATTGGCAATAAAGGCGCTATTCTTTCTATGCTCGTGAATGGATAGGTGTTTTATGGAAGGCATGCATTTGTACAGCTTTTCGGCAAAGTCTATAGCGTGCTCATCTCCCAAGACATTATGATGTTTGCATAGATACTCACTGATCTCAAAGGTCATGCTAATTTGTAGAGTATTTACCGATGGCCACTCGTATATATCGGGTTGAAATCTTTTAAAAACCATCCTGAAGAATGATACAAACCAGATGTGTCTAGACGACCTAATCTTAAAGGACTTTACATAGTGATGGTATCCATGATGTATAAGAACAGGTGTGTTTGATTCGCACTTGGTCATATTGGATGGTTTAGTAGAAAGGGTGCCCTCCCTTTTGTTAATAACACTCATCTCGATAAAACCCTCCGTTAGAACTAGTGGTTTTACAATATCCGCCCAAAGAGAGCATACGTGCAGATATTTGAGTTTTAGCTTCCATTCACTAATTGTATCCGCTTTAGGTCCAACCGCGTACTGTATAATACGAACGAGTGTGTTCTTGTCGATTTTATCTATGCACGGCATGCTAAAGATTATAGAATGATATTTTATCAAAGATGGATAAGTGGAAAAGAGACAAGATGTATTGCTCACGTTCTCAGATACGCACCCAGTCTAAAATGGATTGTACATGGAACGTGCATTTCAAACTTTATGGGGGATGTACTTTTGTGTTGGCTTACATATCGAGACGCTAATTGCAATATGGATATTCATTTTTGCGTGTGTTAGTAGAAAAACTCTTTTCGAATACAACAAACATCGTGTTAGGCGCACACAGTAAACACACACAGAATACCTAAGTGTTGATCATACGTTTGCAACGCACAGCTATCAATAGCCTTGCTTTGTTGTAGTCGCGTGCATGTCCTGTTTTCCAATCCATCCACTTGTCTTCCGTTTGCAGTGCCATCGAAAAAAAAGCCTGAGCAGGGAGAGTCCAGAAGTCTTGCCGAAATAAGACCAGCCTACATTCTGGACTGGTCTCGGGGTGTGAACATGTTGGAAAAGTGACTTCCAGCAACCTTGCCAGTGCAAAGGTACCCATTACCTGAGTACTATTTCTTGTCAAGCAACTGGGGCAGAAAGCCACGAGGCTTTACTTGACCAAGGACTGAAACCAGCGAGTACATAATCGCCGATTCAATTCATCAACCCCACCAATATCAAACACACGATCATTCAACAATCTAGAATATGCACCTGGATCAGGGAAGACCCAACTACCTAGCCTAAGCAAGATCCCGCTGGCAATCTGGCCCATTCAGAGTCTAGCTGGGGTCGGATAATATCACAGCCAGCCCATGGTTCGGATAACATCACGGCTAGCCTGGCGGCTAATACTTGTTAGCCAACAGCTCACAACTGGAGTTAATAAATTAACAAAGCAATTAATCCATTAACAAACTGAACAAGTTCAGCCCTGCTACTGCAGGTGCTCCATTACCATCCCCAGTCGCATATACCTTAGCAGCTCTAGTCAACAATCACACCTTAGATCTAGTGGTGCGTAAACCTTCTAAAACGGCAAGAGCTCCGGCGAAGCAAGCATGCTGTAGAAGTCGAGAATACTCCCACTAGTGTCTGGGTGCGGGGATACAGGAAATAATCATATCAAACGACAAGGGATATTCTGTGTGTGTGCCTATTTGATCTGGGGGTTGACTCTATCCTAATTACCTTTTAACTGCGCTGTGTTAATACCAATAACGGGTCAAGTAGTTGTATTTAATGATTAGAAATGAATGTAGAACTATGCGGAGGCATGCATCACGCGGCATCCTCTTTATATCTCACCATCAAGCTCTGATTTCGGGCCGACGTACGTTGCCGAGATGAAGCTTGATGCATTCACACTACCAGCCCGCACTTAATGATGGCCAGCTACAGTACACTCAGCAACCAGATCAGGGTCGTTTACTTGCGGATGACAATTCAAACGTTGATAGCTTTCGGAAAGATGCTGCTACGCGAATATCCAGAGAAAATAGTTCCAACCCGGAACCCTCACAACGGAGTGATAGTGGCACCATTTAACCAGACACAGATAGGTCGCGATTCCGACCATGTTGTAGTATTCAACACCAAGGTAGCTAATATTCTCGAGCCAGGATCCAGGATCTATTTCATTTGGGACAGAACAAGTAATAATTGTTTTTCCAAAGAAGCAGGCAACCCGTTTGTGGAAGTTCCTTGCTCTTATGTATTAGAAGAATAAACTATAAACACCTGTCATTTGATTATCCTCCGAGTAATAGATGCATCAGCTCCAAACTAAAAGGGTTTGAGATAGTGCTTACATTAGAGGCATTAAAAAATAATACGTTATATTCCACGCAGCTAGAAACCGCCATAGTAGTTTTGGCTCTCGCCGCCGTATCCACCGCTGTTGCTGTTGTTGTTGTATCCACTGTTATAGCTATCGTAGCTCGGCTGCTGGTGCTGCTGATATCCACCGCCATAACTGCTGTTCGTAGTGTACCCGGCGTTGCTGTTATTGTCAGCCGCCTCATCGATAACCTTGAGCGCCGTGCGAACGGCCGCCGTAGCCGTCTCCTCCTTATCAGCCCCACCACCCTGCATCTGGTGTCTCTCATGGAGGCTAACAGCCTCGCCCATAACGGCGCCGAGCATTTTCTGCGACGCCTGCTCGTCCCCAGACCACTTGTCAAGCTCGCCTGAGCGCTGCATGCGCGAGATAGCCTCAACGGCCGCAGCCGCACCTAGCTGCTCGTCGCTGAACTGCTCGAGATTGGCGTGGCCCTGGTAGATCTTGGAGTGGTAGCGCTGGGCGTCGGCTGAGCCGAGGCCAGAGAGCGAGCCGCTGTCGAGGTCGCGGGTGCGGTTGCCGAAGACGTTGCCGAGGATCTTGGAGAAGAAGTTGCTGCTGCCTCCGCCGCCGCTGCCGCCACTGGGACCGCCACCACCACCACCGCCGAGGAAGCTGGTGGCTATGCCGAGAAGTGGGCCGAGACCGCCAGCGGCTCCTCCGCCGCCGCCGCCGCCGCCAGACTTGCCGCCGCCGCTGAGCAGGCCCATGGCCATCGGGGCAAGTGCTGCAAGAGCACCGAGGCCAGCAGCTCCGCCGGCACCACCACCCGAGCCGCCTCCGGTCTTGCCTCCGCCGCCAAAGAAGCTGGCAGCAAGCGGACCTAGAGCACCGAGGTCAAGGCCGCCTGGCAGACCGCCGCCCTGCTGAGGAGGGCGCTGCTGCTGCTGTTGAGGACGGGATTGCTGCTGCTGAGGGCGCTGTTGTTGCTGCTGCTGCTGGGGACGGAATTGCTGCTGTCCCTGGCCTTGACCTGGGCTCGGGCCCTGAGGAGGACGGAACTGCCCTTGGCCCTGGCCCTGGGGAGGACGCTGCTGCTGCTGCTGTTGCTGGCCCTGAGGACGGTACTGCGACTGTCCAGGCTCGTACTGGCTGAACGAGGGTCCACTGTCGCCCTGGGGAGGGCGTTGCTGCTGGCTATGCTGCTGCTGCTGGCCGAAGCCGCCACCCGTGTTGCCACCATACGGCCCATTGTTGTTGTTGTTGTTGTTGCCGCCTTGCTGGGGCCGAGGGCCAGCCTGGTATCCGGAGGGAGGGCTTGAGGGAGAGCCGTAGCCGTGGTTTCCTCCGCCGTACTGGTTCGGGTTCGGGCCGCCGCCGCCATTGTAGTTGTTGCCGCTGTTGTTTCCGTAGGGGCTGTTGTTATTGTTGTTGTTGCCTCCGTAGGGGTTGTTGTAGTTGGGGCCGCCGCTTGAGAAGCCGCCTGGGGGCGAGGTCGGGTTGCCGTAGGGGTTGCCGCCGTAGGGGCCGCCGTCGTTGTATGCACGCTCGGTGGTATCACTGTCCTGGTCGTAGCCGCTGCCCTGCGGAGCATGGAAGCCACCAACGCTGTTGTTGTTGTTATTGTAGTAACTCATATCCTTAGAAATATATCGCTGACAATAAAATGAAAAAGAAAAAAGTAAAGTTTAGAAAAGAAAAAGGGGGGGAAAGAAGAAGGGTGAAAAAAAGGTGTAAAGAGCCAGTGTGAAAACTCGACGATGAAGGGACTTTCCATCGGTTTTTTTATATATGACGCGCCTGCTTGCAGCCAAGCATTTCATGACAACCGTTTCTTTTTTTTTTTTCTTGTAGAACTGAGAATTGGGGGGAGGCGGAGGCGGCCAGCTGCAGCTTGCGCAGCTTTCCCATGAGACAGGCGGAAATAGAAAAAAATCAGTGTATGGAAGTCGTTCGAATTTCTGTTTTCCCCATCAGCTGCGGGAAAACAAACAATGGTTTGGCTCGCCTGGGCAGCCGAGCCGACAAGACGAGCTGTGATGGGCGAGTCGAATCGGAGAGGCCGAGACTTTTTTTTTCTTTTTGGGCGGTGGTGGTGGTGGTTGGCCGGGATTGAATTCCTCGGCTGGAATTCACGTTCTTGCATTATCTCGCTCGTTGAATCCCCCTCACTCCCCCTTGTTCTACTTCTCTTGCATTTTGCGCGTACCTGGCAAGAAGAGACAAACGACACGAATTCCGCAGACACACACACACACCACACGGTTTTCTTTTTTTTTTCACTCTATTGCATTATCATACATTTTCAATTATAACCCACACACCCACACACAAATAATGGCGGGGAGTCGCCGGCAGCAGCCGCAGCAGCAGCAAATGCCAACAACGGGGAAGGTGTCGATAGCAAATTTGGTCAGCTCGGGCCTGCTGGTGGCCGGCAACACAATACTGTGCAACAGCTGGCCGTTCAGCGCAGTGGTCACATCCGCAGGCACGTTCACTGCTTCGTGGCAGCCCTTGCCGTCGGACTTTGTGGCGGGCCACGGGACGGAGTTCATGAAGGCCGAGTTCGAGACGCCGTCGGCCTGGGCCACAGCCGTGTGCCGCGTGATGCGGGCGCAGCAGCGGGCGCAGAAGAACAACGCCGAGGACGGCGCACGCGGCGGCGGCGGCGGCGGCGGCAGGGGAAAGCACCTGCCGTCGACGGGCGGGTCGGGCGAGAGCCGCGTGGCGGTCAACGGGTGGACGGCGTGCAGGGTGCGCGTGCCCCGGTCGGACCCGAACCGGCGGCTGGCGCTGCGCCTGGACGCCGAGGCACGTGACGCTGCCGGCAGCAACGGCAGCAGCGGCAGCTTTAGCGATGCAGACGACGTGCTGGGCGACATCGAGGTGCCGCTGGATGCGCTGCGGCGCGAGCTGTGCAGCCGCGTGGCGGCGCGGGCGCGCAGGCTGAGCTCGGAGGGCGCAGCGGAGGCCAGGGAGGACGCGCACGACCGGCTTGTGGCGGGCGACGAGGCGGCGGGCAGCGGGTCGGAGTGCGAGGCGACGGCGGCGGTGGCCGTGGCGAATGGCGGGTCGCCGGGGGCTGTCGACGGGCTGGCGCGGCGCGTCGAGACGGGGCTGGCGCTCGGGTGCGTCAAGCAGCGGCGGGCGGCGGCGGCGGCGGCCGATGCGATCTCTGCGGCGGCCAATGGGCCGGCAGTATCGGCCATGGCCAAGCTGGCGTCGCAGCAGCCCGCCCTGCCAGATCAGAGCCAGCAGCGGAGGCAGCAGCAGCACGGCCACGGCCACAGCCGCAGCCGCAAGCGCAAGAGCATCCCGGACATGTCGCGGCAGGCCAAGCTCTCGCGCGTGCCGACGGAGAACAGCTCGGAGCCGGAGCCGGAGCCGGAGGCGAGCGACGGCGCCATGTCCCTGGCGGACGGCGATTCGGGCGGCATGCGGCGGGGGCCGGCGGGCCCGGCGGTGGACGCAAGGGTGGGCGAGCAGCTCGAGCGGTTCCGTGAGCGCGCCCGCGCCCTGCAGCGCCCGCAGGCGGAGGCCAAGGCGCTGCGCTACCAGCGCAGGCAGCGGCTCAAGCGGGCGATTGCGGGCGCGCTGGACACGTGGATGCACCGGCGGCGGCAGGGCCGCGCCGACGAGGTCAGGTGCGCCGCCGCCATGCTGGGCTCGCTGGCCATTGCCACGCGCCCGCCGTCGCCGCAGCCGCCGCCGCCGCCGCCGCAGCTGTCGCCGGGCCTGGGCTCGGTCATCCCGGCGCCCCTGGCGGACGGCCCGCTTGTCGGCGGCATGCGGCCGGCGGCCTCGGACGTGCGGCAGGCGTGCTGGCCGAGCGAGCAGGGCGGCTCTTCGGCGCTGGCCAGCGCCAGCATCGTGGCGCCGCTCGGCGTGCTGCGGCACCGGGCGCCCGCCCTGACGGACCTGTGCACCCTGTGCGCGTCCACCGGCGCCTCGCTGCAGGCGTGCGCGGCGTGCGGCGACAAGTACCACGGGTTCTGCGTGCCCGCGCCGCAGCAGCCCGGGTGCAGCCGGTTCCTGTGCCCGGACTGCCGCCTGTGCGCCGTGTGCCTGAGCGGCCAGTTCGCCGACGAGCTGCTGCAGTGCGACGGCTGCGGGCTCCTGACGCACGAGCAGTGCAGCGGCCAGACCACGGCGCACGCCGGCGGCCTCGTCGGCCTGGTCGCCGAGAACGCCGGCCGGTGGCTGTGCGACCGCTGCGTCGTCTGCCACGAATGCGGCTTCCGCATGCCCCTGTCGCGCGCACGCACCATCGCCAACGAGGCCGACGAGCTGCGCGTGCAGTGGGCGTACGACTTTTCGCTGTGCGGCACGTGCGCCCCGCAGATCGAGAAGGCCAAGGTGTGCCCCGAGTGCCTGGCCACGTACGCGAACGCGCGCATGGGCACCAGCATGGTGTGCTGCGACGTGTGCGCGTTCTGGATCCACACGGACTGCGACCCGTGCTTGACGCCCGCGGTGTACGACGCGCTGCTTACGCTCGAGGACGACGCGCCGTACGTGTGCCCCGTGTGCGCGCGCATGGACCCTGCCGCCCCTGCTCCGCCTTCGTCTGCTGCCGGCGGCGGCGGCAAGGGCCCCCTGGCCCAGGCGGCGCTATCGCAGCGGGCGTCGTCGCTGCCGCTGTGCCTGCGCTCGGTGGACGCGCATGCGGACCCGCGGGCCGGGGCCCTGGCGGAGCAGTCTGGCGGCGGGGCCACGGGCGTGGGTGCGAAGCTGGAGACCGAGGAGATTGCCAACATGCTGCTGAGCCTGACGCACTCGGACGTGCGGTTTGGCCGCGAGCGCTTCGACGTGGCGGCGCTGGAGGCGCGGTTCTGCGTGCCCGGCGACTGGCGCACGTGCGCGCTGTGCGGGCTGCGCGGCGACGGGGCCGCTGACCGCCAGCGGCAGCGGCAGCAGCAGCTGCCGGCGCTCGGCCGCCTGGTGCCCCTGTCGTCCGGCCCGTCGCTTCCAGCGGCTTTCGGCGGCGGCGGCGGCGGCGGCAGCAGCCACTGGGTGCACGTCGAGTGCCTGGCGTGGGCGTGGGGCCCGCGGCCCGTCGGCATCCCAGGCCCGGCCTCATCGCACCCGCTCGTCGTGCGGTTCGAGGGAATGCTGCTGGACCGCGAGACCACGCCGGACCTATCCTGCGCCCTATGCGGGCGGCCTGGCGCCTCGTTCCACTGCTGCGCGCCTGTGGCGTGCGCTGACGCCGCCTACCACCTGCCCTGCATGCTTGTCGCCGGCTCGTCGCCGACACCGGCCGAGGCCTTGGCGCCTGGCGAGCCGCAGTACTGCGCCGAGTGGCGTCGCGCCCTGTGCCACCTGCATGCTCCCGTGTTCTCCGCTATGATGCCCGCCGGTGGTTCCGTCGAGGCCCCCGTGTACGACTCCGTGCGCGTGCAGGGCGTCATATCCAACCTGCCGTCGATTACGGCTGCTGCTGCCACTGCTGCTACTGATGACGATGGTGCGGACGAGACGGCTTCTGCTCTCGTGCGGGTGACCGGGAACCTCGTGCAGCTTGGCGAGGGGCTTTCTTCTGACAAGCAGCCTGTCGCGCGCTATGTGCGGTTTTTCTCCGTCGCCGGCGCCGCCTACTCGCTGCACCTCTGCCGCGACTCCGAGCCCGCCCTGTGGCGCGCCTGCGTCTGCCCCGGGTTCTCTGTGCCGGAAGAAATGCCCGCAGTGGCGGACATGCTCGCCGACGAGTGTCTCGCCGACCTGCTATCCCACGTGCTGCGCCTCGCCCTGCCCCCCGCATCTACCAGCGCCCATTTCCTGGCTGCCCTGGCCTCTGTCGCGCCCCTGCGCTTTCTCAAACTGCCGCTGCTGCTGGCTGATGATGACATGTTGCTCGGGGAGTAGCCGCCACTGCTAATTTGCCACTAATATATTCACTGGTTATTTTTTTTTAGCAAGTTTCTTAGAAACAACCCATATAACAACAATTGTGTCACGTGAAGTTTTCACTAACTGCATGTTGAGCCATATGTTTTGTTACACTCGTAAAAATATGTATAACAAGAAAGGCAAGTTAGATTAGAAACAAGGCCAATCGGGGGGCTTTAGCTCAGCTGGGAGAGCGTGCGACTGAAGATCGTACGGTCCCGTGTTCGATCCACGGAAGCCCCACAGATATCTTTTTGCATTTTTTATTTTTGAGGTTAAAATAAAGCTGCCGAGATAATTAATGCGGAATCAATTGTTTTATTATGAAAATTAATTAATTAAAATACTTTTGAGAGGACAAAAAGGTATGCCTCGCGGCACCATTAAAAACCCCATTGTTAATTCATAAATGCTAAAGTAAAGTTGATCCATATACCAGGGTGTTCATCATTAAGGACCCTTTGCTATGCATATATTCACCTCAGCTCTTGTTGGATGTGTTCCATTACAACCTGGGCAGTACACTGTGCATGCTTGAACATTGGCAGTAGTTCTAATACATTGAATGGTGCTATGCATGACAAGATTTAATTAGGAATAGTTTTACCTGTTGATGCATTGCTAAATGAAAGAGTGTTTGCCATTCATTCTTTATATACAAATTTTAATATGCTCCTTAATAACAAAATTGTGTATTATTTTCTCAAGTGTAAGTAAACCCCAATTATTTTAAAATTAATAATCATGTGTTTCATGCATTTCCAATTTACTCTACACTATCATCAGCTTTTTGCATTATTTATTTTTATTATTTATTCAGATTTTTTGAGTTGCATTATAAATAGCCGCATATCATTTATTTATTTGTGGGAATGTTTCTCATACCAAGCACTGGCCAACATTACACTGGAATTTTATTTCTCACACTTTTGTATGGCCCTCATCATGCTTTAAAGATGTAGTGTATTTTATGAAAGTGCTGCCATGTGTTTGCATTCCACATTTTCTATTCATTTGAACATTGTGTCACCTATTTTTGTCTCCTACACATTGCCATTTTTATCATACAAGCCAAGTAGAGCAGCATTGCTGTTTATGTAAATAATCTCTGACACTTTAATATTTAGTCAAGGGTTGCCATGTACAACTAGTGCACTTCAGAGGTGTACAAGCTTTTATAACTGCAGATGTTTATTAGCATTTACAGAATAAATATTGTAAACATCAAAACTTATGTCATGTTTTTTACCAGTTTTAAATTATGTTATAAATTATTTGCAGATTGGCCTATCAAATGATATATTTTGTATAGCAATAGCTTCTCTAGCTTGTGTTAAATTAATAGAATTGTTCTTAATTTTATATACTTTTGAGTTTAAAAAAGATTCTCTGCAAAAATTTGCAAATGCAATATTCATGCTATAATTGGGGGTCATCTAATACCTCATAATCTGTGAGCATTTGCCTAATTATTACTTATTTAAATAATCTTGGCACATTGCTTCGGATATGGTATATTTATTTTGTTTTTATTATCCCATTTACTACCAATAATTTAATATTTTCTTTGCATATTTATTTGGCCTATGAAACTGGATCCTCTTGTGGTCAAGCAGGTCCCCTCCCATACACTCAGAATATACCAGTTGGCGCCATGCTGTAAATATAATAGTCCCTAACCTCTGAATGGCTGAAGGTGTGTCAACTGGCCAGATGACTTGGTATGACCTCCATTTTAGCCTACTCATATCTATCAATTGCTCCAACTGATATCTACAATACATTAAAATCTAAGCACCCTGCACATGTGTCTATTCAACAAGCAGATGCTTTGTGGGTTTGGATGTTTTGTCATGGACATACATCAATTGAAGATAAATCTAGATCTGGTTGACCATCACTTCAAATTGGGGATCTTTATGGTGGTGTCATTATTCAGACACTCAACAAATTACTGTGCACTCCTGTTCAACAGTTAGCCATTACTAATGGTTGCTTGGTGATAACCATGCACCAAATGTTATGGAAAGACCTGGGCTACAGAAAGATTCAACATAGTAGGATACCTTGTGTACTTACAGATAAACTCAAACACAAGCAACTTGACTTCTGCCAAGTCTTTATTAAGAGGTTCAAATCCATTGACAATGCAGTAGAACGTAATATAGTCACATGCAACAAATTGTATGTGTATGTTTACAGACCTAAGCAGTGATCAGCAGCCAGATCCTCAGGTCAGCTCTTTGAATTTTATGAAAAAGCTTCTTGCCCTGATATATTTTTCAAGGGCTGAGATTGACCATGCTCACTTCAATAGCAAAAACTACTGAGTCAATGGAGGTCATCTAATACCTCATAATCTGAGAGCATTTGCCTAATTATTACTTATTTAAATAATCTTGGCATATTGTTTCATATATAATATACTTATTTTGTTTTTATTATCCCATCTACTACCAATAATTTAATATATTCTTTGCATATTCTTTTTGCTTATGTTTTACTAAAACATTATCGGGATCCGTATTATTTTCGGTGCCACACCGAAAATAATACAGATCCCGAATGGGTTTCAGTGAAACCCCTAACCCCTGGGTGGCTGGGGGTGTGTCAACTAGCCAGATGATTTGGTATAACCTCCAATTATATGGTATTCAATGAAAATAGCCTAAAAGAAATGGTCAAAAAATGGCAGGAGGCACACCCACATCTGGATCCACCAAAATTTTTATTTCTATCAGGATAATGCAACAGCTCATAGATTAGCAACTGCACCAAAGTACATTAACCAAACTGGTATGAATCTAATTAAAACACCTCTTTATTCATCAGATCTAGCACCATGCGACTTTTGGTTATTCCCAAAGATCAAGAATAGGTCATATGGCAAGACATTAACCAGCATTAAAATGATAGAGAAGGCATGAAGCATTGAGCTCAATTGTCTCCAAACCAGCAGCTATAAAGCATTTTTAAAAAGTGGTTTAGAATGTACCAGGCTGTTATTGCTAATGGTGGAGACTATATTTAAATAGATTATTTGTCAAAAGTTGTTTTGCAGAAATTTCTGAATGACTATAAGTAAAACTCTACTTTTTTATTAACCACTAAAACTGTAATATTTAATAAGGGACAAAAGGTATGCTATGGCACCATTAAAACCCTATTTGTATAACTTATAAAAGCATTAGTAAAATTAATACATATACCAAGGTTGTGTCATTATCGACCCCTTTTAGCACATGCCTCCACCTCCTCTCTTGTTGCATGACTGGTATTACAAAGTGTGCAGTACCACGCACATGCCTGAGCATGGGTAGCAGTTCTAATTTCTTGAATGGTGCTATGCATGGCTTGACTACTTCAGAATTTGTGTTTTCCTTGCTGATGAGTAATTTAATAAAAGAATGTCTTGGCTTCATGCTTTATATACGTTTTATAATATGCTAATAATAATAGAAATTTGTATAATATCCACAAGAGTAAGTGAACCCCAATTTTTTTTTTTGGGATTACAAAAAGCTTGTGGTTCAGAAATATTTTTTTACTATTTATTTTACTATTTATTTCGTGTTTTAATTACTTTGTAAATAGCCATATTTCTTTTATTTCTTTTGAAAATGTTTCTCATTGCAAGCACCTGCCAATATTATACTGATATTTTATTTTCAACACATGTGAATATCACTTATTTTTATTTTGATATCTGAAGTGCTGCCATGTGTAAAAATTCCACATTAACATCTTTAAACAATGTATCCCCTTTTTTATTTCTTATGGACCACCTTTTTTATTTTATTTTTACAATTTAAGTAGAGTAGAGTATATGACCTTGTATGTAATTTCTGACAAATTAATTATTCCTTAAGGGTTGCCATATACAACAAGTGTACATGGAAACTACATAACCACTTGTACTAACAGATATGGATTAATATCTACCTATTAACATCTGGTAGCACTTTCTCCTTAACCTATGTGTTGGTTGTTCAATAGAAACTAAGAACAAGATGAAAACTTGAAATTGAACATTTTGTAGACTAGGGGCATGCCTCAGAATGGACTACATTATACACAATGAAGAAGATATGTGCTAACTTCCTTGTATGCTTGTTTTACTTGCCATTGGGAGTGAAAAGCAAAATCCTCCATAGCCATTTGGCTTACCTATCTATTTTAAGGATGCCTGTGGAAACAGACAAATAAGCTGTACCTGTTGTATGATTTTTATAGTTTCTATATTGAGAAGCATGAATTTGACCAATAACAGAGTACCAATGAGAAAAAAGAAACAAAATATTGCATAAGCATGAAAAGCTATTACAAATATTCTCTAATCAAGTCAGCATTCATTTACTCCAGCATAAAACTATATATGTAAGCTTTGTGAATGTTCTTGAGTAATGGGTCAAAAGATGTATTGAAAAATGTGAATGTAGAAAATGTTCAGAGGCCTGCATCATGCAGTCTCCTTTTTATATCCCGCAAGATGAGATAGCATATACATATGCCATCTCATCTCACCATCAAGCTCTTGTCTCGACATTGCATGACGATGCTGAGATGGAGCTTGATGCATTCACAAGCTTGACCATGATTTTGCAGACTTGCTGAATTAGGATAAAATTTAGTATGTCTCATCAACAGCCAGAAACTGGTTTTGATTGGCAGCCCTTGCAGAGCCATCTGACCCCCCCCCCCTTGTTCTTGATTTTAGCTGGGGCCTTGCCTGCTACTATTAGCAATGGCTGAATACCCATTGGGGGTCATCTAATACCTCATAGTCTGTGAGCATTTGCCTAATTATTACTTATTTAAATAATCTTGGCACATTGCTTCTGATTTAATATATTTATTTTGTATTTATTATCCCATTTACTACTAATAATTTAATATATTCTTTGCATATTCTTTTGGCATATGTTTTACTAAAACATTATCAGGATCCGTATTATTTTCAGTGTGGCACCAAAAATAATACGGATCCTGAACGGGTTTCGGTGAAACCCCTAACCCCTGGGTGGCTGGGGTTGTGTCAACTAGCCAGATGATTTGGTATAACCTCCATTGCCTTTACAACAAAATTTGTGGATGACTACTTCACATCTCACTCTGTCGTGTGACTTCTTGACTGCTGCTGCATCAATTCCATGGAGCTGTTACTGTACAGTTTTTGGATTTGTATAGTATTTATTTTAACAAGTTTTTAAAAGAATTTCCAAGAAAAAAGATACCAAAGTTGGCCGTTAAAATATCTTGAGAGAAATAAAAAAGAAAACCTAAAAACTACAGGTGTTTGGCTGTGCAAGCAAGTGAGGAAGAAACATAGTAATGAGGGACTCTCTATGGATGACTCTATTCCTCTGGCCAGGCCAGGAATGGTCCTTCCTCCCCCAGCAAATGGGGGCAGCTCTGAGGTAAAACATTCAGGTGTATGATAGCTCAGCACTGGCTCAAAGGTGCTCGCTTTGACAAAAGGGGATGGTGTTGGTGGCGCACTGCCCCTACTACATGCTTCATACAAGATGAGGAGGTGCTGTAACATCTTGGTCACATTTTTCACCTGCTGCTCCAACATTGATAGGCAGTCTGCCTTAACTGCCACACTAGCCCTGCCCCCTCCAGGCCCCTCTGCTTGCATTTCTGCCTTTGCGCCAGAATTGACTGCTGCCAGGGCCTTCTCAGCAGACCTCAGCAGCGGCTGCACACTCACAGCCTTGGTACCATTAGCTACACTTGATTGCTTAGGTTCCCCATAGAGGGGTTTCCTGACTGCTGCTGCTGTTGCTGTTGCTGTGACATGTTATATACTGCCACTCTGTTGAATATTTTTAAGGGCTTTAATGTTTTGTAGATTTTTATGTTTTATTGTAGATTTTATAGTGTGGGGAAAGGTACCAGAAATGGTCGTTAAACCCCCACAGGAAGAACTAAGAAAAAAATAGATAGAAGGAGAAAAATGGGGTAAGAATAACTAAAGGGAAGGGCTACTACTGCTTCAGAAAGATGACGTGCTAGTGAGTGAGGGAAAGCACATGTGAGAAAGACTAGAGAAGATACTACCACTGGGTTACAATAAGGGTTCACTCCCATTCCACCTCAGGTCGCAGGCATGTCCTACCTTATGTACTCCCGCACAACTCACTCCTCTCTCTGCTGTTTTCGGTTTTGCAGTCATCATGTTGGCAGCCATCTCTTCCTTGCAGAACATGTGAGCTGAACCCAAAACACCGTGAACAATAGTCCTGAACCTGCTAAGCCATCAGCAAAATCATCCATTGTCCTATTTCAGTATTGTTGCCTTGCTCGACCATGTCTTTGGCATTGCTAGGGGATCTCTCAACCTCTTCACAAGAAGAGGGCTTGACTGCTTGGCTACCTATCCCCATGGATACACAGTGACATGCAGAATGTTCATCAGTAAGAAGTTATGAATACTAAGGGGACATCTAATACCTTATAATCTGAGAGTATTTGCCTAATTACTACTTATTCAAATAATCTTGGTACATTGCTACAGATATAATATATTTATTTTGTTTTTATTATCACATATACTACCAATGATTTAATATATTCTTTGCATTTTTTTGGTTTATGTTTCAGTGAAAGCCCAATCCCTGAATGGCTGAAGGTGTGTCAACTGGCCAAATGATTTGGTATGACCTCCAATAGTTCTTTTGTATTCATGATTGACATGTCAAGTTCACAAAATGAGCATAATGTTTGTTAAAATTGCTATAATTCGGATTATTTTGTTAATATAAATTTTTTAATAAACATTATTTCTGCAGCATCTTTTTAGCTGCTCATATGTTTCATGACCATATCCACAACATGCACAGCGCATGTAATTTGCATTATTGGTGCCAGGGGTGTTTTTTTGAATCAGTAAAACAATTGTGCATAGTTTGGATTTTACTAAAGAAGAATTTTTGCATTAATTTGTTTTTAATAGAAATGTTTCTGTTCTTGCCAAGTGTACTAGTTTTTATATTTGGGATTTTAGCAAATTCCAATTCACACATGTGTAAGCAACCCCCAAACATTATTGGACAAAGTAAAACTATGATACATGTCTTTTTTATTTACTCTACACTATTGATTGCTTAGTTGCAGTATTTACCTTAGCATTTTTGTCCTTTACAATGTTGAATTATAGGGGTGCTAGCCAATCACTTATTTTTTATTATATGCAATTTTCTTATAACAAGCGGCAGTCACCAGTATGCCAGGTTCACATTTTCTCATGCCATTGATTGACACCACCTCTTGCTCTGCAATCAACGGGTTTAAACAAAAATTCATTGGCACAGGTTTGTATCCTATTGGCTACTCTCAACACTGCATTGCGACTTTTCTATGTCTCTTATTAATTTCTTGTATTCCTTTTGGCAAGCAAACTGGCATACAGCTGACATCCTTAAGTCAATTATTTGGCATGTGTGCATAGCTACTACACCAATCTAGATTTGATTTAGCAAGATTTATATATTATTAACTGTGGTCATACCTAACCATCTATGCTTCCTCGACCCACTTGCCTTGCACTCCTGCAATGTGGTCACTGCAACTACAATATATAAGTAAGGTGTAAATATTTTTTAATGCTATGCATTAATGTACACAACACTCTTTTATTGAGTTTGGGAACATATAGTTTTGCTTTATTAAAAAATTTATTATACATAAAATTTTTACTACAAGTAAAAAATGGCTCAGGCAATATTTAAATATGTATACATTCAATGATTCTATTAAATCACTGAAAACACAGTTTACTAAGGGTATCTGAAATAATACACATTATACATTACAATATGCTATTTCAAGAAAATTGCAGCTCAATCTCTATATTACAAATGGTTATTATTGCCACGTATATAGATGCAACGACATCATTATCCATTTCTTGAATTGGCTCGACTACAACTGGCACATTATTTTCTATAGCCTGTCTAATATTATTTGCAGCATTGTGGAACATGCGAATTTGATCGTTATCTACAACATTTTCAAGGGCACAAGTTAATTCAATGATGCGGCGCTTTTGCTCCTCTGTAAGACCTTGTGGGAATAGCTCTTCTAATTTCAATAGTTTGCATAATTCATATTCTTCCGGCTTACAATGCCAGCGAAAGCAGCCAGAACAGATCTTACGTGAGCTACTCATATGTATTAGTGCAAAAGATTAATTTGTATTACTAATTTGAAACTAGTCTACACGCTGGATTTTAGGAATTCCAATCTTCTTTTTATACCAGCGGTCCTTGAAATATTCCGCATCTCCATCTATTATTTTCATACTTTTTTATTAAAGCTTCACTAGCAAATTAGAAAATAATTAAGGTTGGTCCCGTGGCCGTTGACTGCGGCACAGAGTCATGTGCGCCGGCAAGGATTCTTTGAAGCAGCTTTGTAAAAGGAGCATATGTTCCAATTGACAGGCTATGCGCGCTTGGTGGAAGCAAGATTTCCGCATCAATAATCCGTCGGGACTTGAGAAAGAAAAAGAAAGAGATGTGAAAACACGTGAGAGCTAGTCATGTGAGCTAATCGGCCAAAGTCATAACAGATCGATGGGTCCATTTTGAGGCGAGATGCTCGCACCACGTTTGGGAAAATGGGGGAGAATGAAAATAGCAACCTTTTTAGTTTTCTGCCTTTAGTGCTGTCACCGAGAACCGCCTGCTTCTATTAAATCATCGGTATCTTGGTTAATACGAGCATGACGACGAAGACCAACGGTTCGCAGCTGACCAGACGCGTGGTCAAGGGCGAGCCCGGGGGCCGGAACGGCTCTGCGGGCCGCAGCCAGGCCAGACAGCACGACGGCAGCGAGTCGGATTCCGAGCCCGACGCATCAGCCAGCAGCAGGTTCCGCCCGGCGGACTCGGACATGCCGCCGGGCAGCGACTCGGCGGACTCGGACATGCCGCCGGGCAGCGACCCGGCGGACTCGTACAAGCCCGGGTCGATCAAGCACATAGCGCTTTCTAACTTTGTGACGTACGACCAGATCTCGGTGACGCCGGGCCCGCACCTGAACATGATCATCGGGCCGAACGGCACGGGCAAGAGCACAATCGTCTGCGCGATTGCGCTGGGGCTGGGCGAGAAGACGGCGGTGCTGGGGCGGGCGAAGGACATCTCGGAGTTTGTCAAGCACGGGCACGAGCAGGGCCACGTCGAGATCACGCTGGCGGGCAAGCAGCCCGGCAGCGAGGTCAAGATCCGGCGCGAGATATACCGCGAGAACAACAGGACCGTGTGGCGCATCGACGGGCGGCCCTGCAGCGCCGGCGAGGTGGCGCGGACGACGCGGGAGCTGCACGTGCAGGTGGGCAGCCTGTGCCAGTTCCTGCCGCAGGACCGCGTGGTCGAGTTCTCGAAGCTGTCGGCGCAGGCGCTGCTGCGCGAGACGCTGGTGGCGGTCGGGCGCGACGACCTGCTGCAGCTGCAGGCGGAGCTGGTGGACCGGCGGCAGAAGGAGCGGGCGCTGCTGGACGACCACACGCGGCTGGCGGGCGAGACGGCGGCGCTGCAGAAGAAGTACGAGGCGCTGGAGCGCGACGTGCAGCGGTGGCGCGAGCGGCAGGAGGCCGAGTCGCAGCTGCGCGTGCTGGCGGCGCTGGTGCCGGTGGCGCGGTACACGGCGGCCAAGGCGGCGTACGACGCGGCGAAGGAGGCGCGGCGGCGGGCGCACGTGCGCTACCAGGAGACGCGCAGCGCCACGGGGCCGGCCGAGGACGAGATCCTGGAGATCGAGGGCCGCGTGGCGGCGGCCGAGAACTCGCGCAGGCAGCTGGCCGACAAGCGCGCGGCGCTGGAGCGCGCGGCGCGGCAGCGGCTGGCCAGGCTCGGCCGGCTGGAGGCCGAGCAGCGCGACCTGCGCGGCGAGCTGGAGGACGTGCGCAGGCGCGCGCAGCGGCGGCGCGAGCAGATGGCGGGCCTGCGCGCCGAGGTGGCTCGGCTCGCGGCGGCGCTGGACGAGTCGCCGCGGCCGGCGGCGGAGCCCGACGAGGCCGCGCGCGCGATGAACGAGACGCGGGCGCTGAAGCTCGAGGCGAACAACGAAATCGTGGCGCTGCAGGACGAGCAGCAGGCGGTGGCGCGGGCGGGCCGGCGGCTGAACGACGAGGTGGCGCGGCGCGCCGAGCAGCTGCGCGGCCTCGACGACGTCATGGCGCAGCGGCGCGAGGCGCTGCGGCGGTTCAGCGAGGACACGTGGCGGGCGCTGGAGTGGCTGGAGCAGAACCGCGGGCTGTTCGCGCAGCACGTGTTTGCGCCCATATGCCTCGAGGCGTCGGTGCGCGACGCGCGGTACGCGGCGCTGGTCGAGACCGTGGTGGGGGCCAGCACGCTGCGCACGTTCGTGGCGCAGTGCGACGCGGACTACCACGTGTTTGCGCGCAACGTCATCGACGGCATGCGGCTGCGCGTGGACGTGGTGAGCCTGCGGCGCACGCTGGACGACTTCCGGGCGCCGGTGGCCGCCGAGGGGCTGCGGGCGCTGGGGTTCGACGGGTACGCGGTGGACTTTGTCGACGCGCCGCGGGCGGTGCTGGCGGCGCTGTGCGACCGCGACCGCATCCACGCGGTGCCCGTGGCGCTGGGCCCCGTGGACAACGAGGCGGCCAGGGCGCAGAACGCGTTCAAGGAGTACGTGGCGGGCGGCACGCACTACGCGGTGACGCGTGGGCGCTACGGGTCGCGGGCCGCCACGGTGACGACGGCGCGCGCGCGGACGCAGGCGCGGCTGCTGTCGGCGGGCGAGGACGACGAGGCGCGTGAGGCACGCGCGCGCTGCACGCGTGAGATGTCGGAGCTGCGCGACCAGCTGCAGGCGAACGAGCAGGCCATGCGGCGGCTGGCGCAGCGCGACCGCAAGGCGCGCGACGCGCACCGCGGGCTGGAGGCGCGTGAGGACGAGCTGCGGCGCGCACGCGACGCGCGGCTGGACGCGCTGCGCGCGTGGGAGCGGCAGAAGATCCACGTCGACTCGAAGATGGCGCAGCTCGAGTCGCTGGTGGGCGAGGAGCGCAGGGACGCGCAGGCGTCGGGCGCCGGCGGCAATGGCAACGGTGTATCGCTCGAGCGGCGGCGTATCACGCAGCTGCTGCGCGATAACGCGAGCCGGCGAGCCGACCTGCTCGACTCGGTTCGCCAGGAGGTGGAACAGACCGCGGCGGTGCTGCACGAGGCGGCGGCGGCCGGGCTGCGCGGGCTCAGCGACGCGCGCGCGCTGAACGCCCTGCGCGCAGAGGCGGAGCGCCAGCGCAGGAGCGTGGACGAGGCGCGCGCGGCGTATGAGGCCGCGGCGGACGCGTTTGTGCGCGCCAAGCAGGCCGCCAAGGAGTGCCTGGACGAGACGCGGCTGGTGACGCAGGACATGAGCGACGCCGAGCGCCAGGCCGTGCGTGAGGCGCAGGAGCTTCGGGGCGCCCACGTGACGTGCGAGGAGCTTGAGATCGAGCTGTCCACGTGTCGCCAGCGGCTGAGCATGGCGGCGAGCTCCGGCCTGTCGGCCCGGGTGGTCGCCGAGCATGCGCGCCGCAAGGCTGAGCTGGCGGCGAACCGCGCTGAGCGCGAGAGCATTGGCGCCCGCGTGCGCGCGGTGCGCAGGCAGAAGCGCCTGCTGCGGGAGCGCTGGGAGGCGCCGCTGGCGCAGATTGTCGCGCGCATTGGCGCGAACTTTGCCCGCATGTTTGAGCACATCGGGTGTCTGGGCGAGGTGCAGGTCAAGCGCGTGGGCGACGGCGTGGTTTCGCACTCTGCTGCTGCTGCTGCGTCTGGCGAGGAAGCAGCAGAGGCGGAGGCGGACGAGGGGCAGGCGCAGGCGCTGGGCGCGCCACGTGACGACGAGGACTACGGCGCCTGGGGCGTCGAGATCCGCGTGGCGTTCCGGCGCAACGAGGCGCTGCAGGCGCTGGACAACCACCGGCAGTCGGGCGGCGAGCGGGCCGTGTCGACCATCGTGTACCTGCAGGCGCTGCAGGGCCTCGTGTCGGCGCCGTTCCGCGTGGTGGACGAGATCAACCAGGGCATGGACCCGCGCAACGAGCGCCTGGTGCATGCGCTGATTGTCGACACGGCGTGCAGGCCGGACGTGGCGCAGTATTTCCTGATCACGCCCAAGCTGCTGCCGGGCCTGGAGTACCACCCGCGGATGAAGGTGCTGTGCATATTCAACGGCGAGTGGCAGCCCGAGTCGTTCAACCCCGCGGCGTACATCGCCCACCAGCGCATCAGCAGCAGCCAGGCTGCGGCGTGACTATTACCATTACTATTCTTATTCTTAATATACCTATTAGTAGTTACAGCGGGCTGCTGGCCACGATGGCCTTGACCAGCGTCTCGAGCTGCGCCAGGTAGGGGTCCAGGGCCTGCGGGTGGTGGTGGCGCAGGGCGGCGCACAGGTGGAAGAGGTAGTCGCGGTTGGTGCCGGACGGGCCCTCGGCACGGGCAATCACCTTGGCGGTGTCCTCGAGCGACGACGCGCCGGCGAACGACGGGTTGTGGCTCTCGCCGACGTACACCATGACGTCCCTGAGCACCGGCTGGTCCCCGGACGCTCCGTCAGCGAACACGTCGACAAAGTCCACCGTGTACCCGTCCTTCTCGCGGTAGTCCAGCTTACGCTTGACCTCCGCCTCCCTGCCGCTCTGCACCTTGTACGCCATGCCCCAGCACACCTGCTCGTGCACTTGATCTCCTGCAGCAGAGGAACATTCGTCCTCTTGGTGGTGGTGGTGGTGAGGGAACAGCTGGAGCCATTCGGCGTGCGGCACCAGGGTGCATACGCGGCCTGGGCTTTCCTCGGTGCCCCGGTGGTCGTGCGACTCTTGGAGGAACGCCCGGTGGTGGCCCTTGATGTAGCCGAACACGCTGGCTTCGACTGGGAAATCTACGCGGTAGATGAGCGAGCCGTAGCCGAACACCCAGAGCGCCCGGCCGTCGGGCCACGGCGTGCCCAGCGCCTGTGTCTTTCGGGCGAGCTTTGGGAGCGAGGAGCCAATGGTCATTTACGCGGGCTTCTGTAAAGTGTGTAAAATTTTAATAGCGGAATATTTCAAAGCGGAAGAAGAAAAAGAAAAGAGAAGGAATGCTTGTGCGCCACAGTTACCACTTACCACTACCACTACCACTACCACCACGCTGGTCAGCCAAAATCACATACCTAGAACTCGCTGATGAGCTTGCACCGCCTGGTCCACTCATCGTCTGCGCGCAGCGCCAGCATCGCCGCGCGCTCCAGCGTCACGTAGAGGTGCAGCGTGGCGTGCGTGCCCTGCATGGGGCCTTGAGACGAAGACGGCGGAGGCGGGCCCGGGAACACAATGACGTAGTTCGGCCGCGGGTTGAACGACCTGGCCATCGCCGGCCTTCCAGCGCCGAAATCCGCGTCATAAACGGGAATCCTGTTCATGCACGACACGCCGACCGAGCGCCTATTGGTGTTCATGGCCGAGAACCAAAAGTGACGCCAGGGCTCTCCATCGTCCACTCGCGAGCCCGCCAGCTTCCCGTACGTCGCGTGCATCCAGTCCATGGCGTCCTGCAGGTAGGCCGCAGAGTACTTGTCCACGCTGCGCCGCACGTCCCGGGCCACCCGGGGCTGCTGCGCCGGGTCCATCAGGGCCTCGGGCGCGGCTTGGAACTCGGCCAGGATCAGGGGTGAGCCCAGACCCTGTTGGGCCAGACCCAGGGGCCGCCGCATGTCCAGCGCCTGGTAGACCGTCCAAGCGCCGTAGTCGTACGTCTGCCCGTTGGTGTTGGCCCGCGCCACGCTTGCTGCGATGAACGCCGCCAGCACGTTGTTCGACGACACCCACTCGCCCTCGCCCAGCACGCCGCTCGTCGCCACCGCCTGCTTCATCTCGGCCAGCCGGTCCAGCGGGATCTCGAACACGCAGGCGCAGATATCCCCGGGGGCTATAAGCTTGGTCGTGTGCAGCGCAATCTCCTGCGGCGTCATCGAAGCGTCCACCGAGATCTCAACGGGCCCCTCCTTGGGCTCCCTGTCCGTGTTGGTGACCATCGACGTGGCGTACGACTGGAGGTCGTCCGGCAGCTGGACCATCAGCTGCGACTGCGGCCGGCTGTTGCAGCGCGCCCAGTGCGCCATGAAGCTGAAGATGGCGTTGCCGTCGAATGCCACGTGGTGCGACATGTTGAACACGGCGACGCCGCCGTCCGCCAGGTAGCTCACCTTGACCATCAGCATCGGCCGGTCGAACCCGCGGCTGATTGCGCCGTCCGGGATGTCCATGTCGATCTTGTGCGCCTTGGCCTGGCTGTAGGCAAACCCACCGGCCTGCAGCTCGCTGTAGGTCGCCCGCACGTGCTGGAACTCGATGGTCGGGCTGTTCGGCGCCTGCGGGTCGTAGGCGAGCTCGACTGAGAGGTCCCGTTGCACCACGAAGCGCCCGAAGAGCAGCGGGCAGCTGTGCAGCGCCACTTTGATCGAGCTCTGCAGCCGCTCCTGGCGCATGAACACGCTGGTGTGCGCCGTCGGCGCGTAGAACTGGATGCACGGCTTGTAGAACTGGAACATGAACTGCGTGTCGCCG
>JANBOJ010000168.1:0-35510 GCA_027574685.1 Coemansia erecta
AACCTCGTACTCGATCTCCTTCCAGCCCTTCATACTGCGCTCTACCAGCACCTGCGGAGAGGCGGCAAAGGCCTTGCGGCACAGGGCAACAAGCTCTTCCTCGTTCGAGGCAAAGCCGGAGCCAAGGCCACCCAGAGCATAGGCCGCGCGGATGATGAGCGGGTAGCCAATGTCGTTGGCAGCGACAATAGCCTCCTCGATGCTGTTGGCCGCATGCGACTTGGCGCACTTCTCGTTGATCTCGGACATGGCCGTGGCAAACAGCTCGCGATCCTCGGTGACCATGATGGTCTCGATGGGGGTACCAAGGACCTGGACGTTCAGACCGGCAAACTCATCGCGTAACTTGACACCGATGTTCAGGGCGGTCTGGCCACCGAATGTGCAGTAGATACCGTCGGGGCGCTCGTGCAGAATAACCTTGCGGACGCACTCGGGGGTGACAGGCAGGAAGTAGCACTTGTCAGCAAGACCCTTGGACGTCTGGATGGTCGCAATATTGGGGTTGATCAGCACGGTGTAGATGCCCTCCTCCTTGAGCGCCTTGATGGCCTGCGAGCCAGAGTAGTCAAACTCACCGGCCTGGCCAATGCTCAGACCACCAGAGCCGAGGACGAGCACCTTGCGGATGCGGCGGCCGTTGACAATGCGGCCAGACTTGTCAGAGTCGTCCGATGCCAGCTCGCGCTCCCACTGCTCGCGCTGCTCGCGACGGGCCTGGGCTGCCTCAGTGCCCGGGAACTCAACGGGGCCCTCGACCTTGCCAGACTCAAGGCAGCGCTTGACAGTGTTGAGGAAGATGTCGAACAGCACCTCGGTATCGCGCGGGCCGGGGTTGGACTCGGGATGGAACTGAACCGAGAAGTAGGGCAGCTCGGTGTGGTAGATGCCCTCGTTCGAGCCGTCGTTGGCGTTGACAAACAGCTCCTTGACGTTTGCAGGCAGGGTGTTGGCCTTGACAGCATAGCCGTGGTTCTGCGACGTGATGTAGCAGCGGCTGGTCAGCATGTCCGTGCAGGGGATGTTCTGACCGCGGTTTCCGTACTTCATCTTCTCGGTCTCGGCGCCCGAGGCCAGGGCAAACACCTGGTGGCCAAGGCAGATACCAAAGATGGGGAACTTCTTTATGGCCAGGGCGGCGCGCACACGGTCAATGGTGGCAGTGATGGTGGTCGGGTCACCGGGGCCGTTCGACAGGAACAGACCGTCCATCTCGTCGGCAAGAGAGAGGAAGTCGTAGTCCCAGGGCACGACCAGCAGCTCGACGCCGCGCTTGACGAAGCAGCGGATCTGGTTGTACTTCATGCCGATATCAACGGCAACGATGCGCACGGTGCGGCCGTCGGGACGCTTGATGGCAGTCTCGGGAGCAGGGGTGTAGAGCTTGGGCTCCTTGCACGACACCTCGGCAACGAGGTTGGTCGCGTTAGGGTCGACCCAGGCCACGTTCTGGTAGTCAGGGAGCATAGCTGTGGTCTCGGGATCGTCGACAGCAGCCTGCGGGTCGCTGCCGCCAACAACGGCGGCCGGGAACAGCAGCTTTCCGAGCATGACGCCCTCCTCGCGAATGCGCTTTGTGATGGCACGGGTGTCCACGCCGTAGATTGCAGGGATGCCCTCGCGCTTGAGCCAGTCGCCCAGGCTCGAGGAGGCCAGATGGTGCGAGAACTCGGCCGAGGCTTGGCCAACGACCAGACCAGCGACGTGGATCTGGTTCGACTCGAAATAGGCAGGCAGGTCCTTGAGCAGAGGATCGAGCTCATCGTGGCTGGGGACACCGTAGTTGCCGATCAGCGGGTATGTGAGGACCAAGATCTGGCCGCGGTACGAGGGATCGGTCAGCGACTCGGGGTAGCCGACCATACCTAAATAGCAGGGGTATTGCGGGTATTTTAGCCAGGCACTCCATGTTCACATTCGGGGCAGCTTGATTGGCTGGTGTGTCGGTATTTAACGAGCAGCGCAGCACACTCAATGAAAAAAAATTTTCATTGTGCTCAGTGCATGTGCCCAAAAAAGCGATTTTTTTACGTGAGCATGGATGATCACCCATCGGACTGCTGATACGGCGAAAAAAGCCGGGAGACAACAGGTTTTTTTTCAATCGAGGAAAAGTCACGGCGACAGAACGCACACACCGTCACTCCCTTTGATCAAGGGGGGATGAGATGATACCAGAAACAGATGATGGCACCACCAGGTGTTATCTTATCTGAATCGGTACCACATGGGTCATACTGCAGAGCGGGAAAGATCACTACTTACCAGTCTGGAACACGCACTCGCCTGAGATGGACTTGATCTCGGCGCCAAACGAGTGGCCCTGCAGAATAGTCCCGTCCTTGAGAACAAGGGCGGCCGTCGTGGTCGGGGCGTGGCAGGCAGCCACGATCTCCTCGGGAGTCTTGGCAGCGCCGTTGGGACCGTACGAGGCCACGGCAGCCGTGCACGGCGGTATAATGGTGGTCGAGAGCACCGGCGACGGGGCGCGAGACTCTTGCACGTTGGTGGCAATGGGCACAGCAGGCATTCTTGGTCAGAGATCTTGTATGTAGTAGTAGTAGTAGTAGTGGGTTTGATGAGGGGTCAAAAACAGAGGAAGAATATACAGGCTGTTGTAAAAAGGAGCTCTCGTTTTAATATACAGAGGACAAGAGAAGAAAGGACGGGTTTTCTTTTTTTGTGTTTTTGGGAGAGACGTATGGATGACGGAAGAAGAATATAAGAAAAAGTGCGCGGTGATTTGTGCGTCGTCGGTAGTGTGTAGAATCGGCGGCTAGGCAACTCGCACAGTCAGAGGACAGAGGTCAGAGAATGATGGGTGGTGGTGACACTGAAGCGGTCGGCTTGAAGAAGTAGATCTTGAATCACTGAAACCAAAAAAGGGTTGAATCAACACACGATGTGTAACGGGTGTTTTGTGACTATTTTTCTGCTCCGAAGTGATGGAAAAAACAAAAGGCTACCTCGGAGAAGGGAACCAAGACTGTTGTCTGAAGGGAGCAGGTGGCCGACCTTTTATACGATTTCATAACTCCCCGTGCTATCAGCCATCAGCTATCAGCTAAGAAGCGATCCACAAAGCCCAGATTTTTCGTTGGGGGCAAGGAGGGGGAGGGGGAATATTATAATCTTTTTCCGAGCGCTATTTTCGTTCCGTTTTCGCCCTGCCAAAATAAGTTGATTTCGCATGCTCCAATTGGAGAGAAAATTTTGGGGGAGGGCAGAAGAGAGTACACAATGCACGACGATTGCAGCATCGACGCAATTCGCCTGGAATGAATCGATTCTGACTTGCGCTTCAAGAGACGCAAAGCCGTGGAAATCTTTATCTCGGTTTCTTCCCCTCCTCCTGGGGTTTTCATGAGGATGATGCATACACCAATAATTCTGTGCATTTACTCGCGCGCGCTCAGCTTGTCTGGATCAGTAAATGCCGAGAGACGAAGAAAGGTGTTCGAGACCTTTCTACATGTCGCAAACGAGGTTGAGAGCGAGGAAGGAGGCAGCCGCTATCTATCCTGTCGCCTCTAGAATACACCGCCAAGCGATGTGGAGGAAAAAAAACCCATTGAAAAGTTTTGTCGATCGCTTCATTTTATCAGTTCAGCCAACAAACACAACGTCCGCCCCCGGAGAGTTAGAAGAAAGAGTCTTCTGCCCGGTTTGGAAGGCTTACGAAATTCAAATTGTTGCCATTTCGGGAGTAGTAGCTCAACCGAATCTCTAACCCCCTACCGAAAGCCCAGATGCAGTCACTATCGCCGCGACACAGGGCGGTGACCTCATCTCATTTGTACATGCATCACCAGCGCATGTCGCTTCCGGTTTGGCACATGCCACCTCGGTGGTCTGAGATTGAGAGGTGGTTTATATATTTTCAATAGACAGTTAAAATTAAAAAGAAATGGACGACGCGCATTTACATCATGCCACCCATGCCGCCCATGCCGCCAGGAGCAGCCGGAGCAGACTTCTCAGGGGCATCGACGATCATGCACTCGGAGGTGGTCAGCAGCGACGACACGCCAGAGGCATCGAGCAGAGCAGTGCGGACAACCTTGAGCGGGTCGACAATGCCGCTCTGGATCATGTCAGTGTACTCGCACTTGGCGGCATCGAAGCCGTAGTTAAAGTCCGAAGCACCGTTCTCCAGGATCTTGCCGACGATAACGGCGCCCTCAAGACCGGCGTTATCAGCAATGGTGCGGGCAGGGCGGCGGATAGCCTCGGTGACGATCGAGACACCCAGGTTCTGGTCAAAGTTCTCGCCCTTGACGGCAGCCAGCTCGAGCGAAGCCTTGAGCAGGGCAGTGCCGCCACCAGGCAGAATGCCCTCCTCGACAGCGGCGCGCGTGGCGTTGAGAGCGTCGACGAAGCGGTCCTTCTTCTCGCCGACCTCGACCTCGGACGAGCCACCGACGCGGATGACGGCAACGCCGCCCGACAGCTTGGCCAGACGCTCCTGCAGCTTCTCCTTCTCGTACTCAGAGACGCCGGCGGTGTTCATGGCCGAGCGGATCTGCTCGCAGCGCTGGTTGATCATCTCCTTGTCGCCGGCACCGTTGAGGATAAAGGTGTCCTCCTTGGTGACAGTCACGGCGCCGGTGGTGCCGAACAGCTCGGGAGTGGCGTTCTCGAGCTTGAGATCGAGCTCCTCCGAGAACACGGTGCCGTTGGTCAGAATAGCCAGGTCGCCCAGAATCGACTTGCGGTTGTCGCCAAAGCCAGGGGCCTTGACAGCGCACACCTGCAGCTGGCCACGCAGCTTGTTCAGAATGCAGGCAGCCAGAGCCTCGCCATCGACGTCCTCGGCAATAATCAGCAGAGGTCTCCGCTGCTTGGCGGCGGTCTCGAGGGCAGGCAGAATGTCCTGCAGCAGCGACACCTTCTTCTCGGACAGCAGAATCAGCGGGTTCTCAAACTCGACCTTCTGCGTCTTGGTGTCGGTGATAAAGTACGGCGAGATGTATCCGCGGTCGAAGCGCATGCCCTCGGTGATCTCGAGCTCGTCCGAGATGGTCTTGCCCTCCTTGACCGTGATGGCGCCCTCCTTGCCGACCTTCTCCATGGCCCGCGAGATCAGATCACCGATGTGGCGGTCGCCGTTGGCAGAGATCGTCGCGACCTGGGCAATCTCGTGGGTGGTCGTGATCGGCTTGGCCTGGCTCTTGAGGTAGTCGACGACCTTGTCGACCGCGAGCTGGACACCGCGGCGCAGGTCCTGCGGGTTGCAGCCGGCGGCAACGTTCTTGACGCCCTCGCTAAATATCCCGCGCGCCAGAACCGTCGCAGTCGTGGTGCCGTCACCAGCCTCCTCGTTGGCCTTGTTGGCCACGTCCTGGACCAGGCGGGCACCCAGGTTCTCAAACTTGTCCTCAAGCGAGATGCTCTTGGCAACGGTGACACCGTCCTTGGTGATCTTGGGCGCGCCGAACGGCTGCTCGATCAGCACGTTGCGTCCCTTGGGACCCAGGGTCACGGCGACGGCCTTGGCCAGAGTCTCAACACCCTTGAGCAGCCTGTTGCGGCCCTCGATGCCGAACGCAATCTCCTTGTGAGTCGAGTAGGCGCGGGCGGCCTTCGAACCAGCACGGCCCGAAACGCCCTTGGCGACGCGAGGAGTGATCTTGG
The DNA here is from genome assembly GCA_027574685.1 of Coemansia erecta. Classification (NCBI taxonomy): domain Eukaryota; kingdom Fungi; phylum Kickxellomycota; class Kickxellomycetes; order Kickxellales; family Kickxellaceae; genus Coemansia; species Coemansia erecta. The sequence continues at coordinate 5,635 of JANBOJ010000168.1, forward strand.
ACAGGCTCTTCATTTTTTCTGTTTGTCAGGAAGCAGGAGATACTTTTAGTATTGGGTGAAAGAGGGTGGTGTTGTTCAGAGAACGAGATAAAAAATGTACAGTTGGCTGAGGGGAGAGAAAGAGAGAGAGAGAGAGAAAGCAGGTGGGCGGTGGTTTATCTCGCGATTCATTTTGTGATCGCGGATGGAGCATCGTCGAACCTCGAAGAAATTACGGTAATCCGCGCGATCTTTTTTCCCACAGATAAACTGATTTGCTTGCAGATGGATAATTCGAGCACCTTCGATTGCTGCCAGAGCAGCGTCTCCGCTCCGATCGGGTTTTTTTTCATTTCCTTCTCTTCTCGTTTTGTCTGAATTCCCTGTACACTTTTTTTTTTCTTGTCCTTCTTCCTCTGAACTTTGAGTTTTTGTGAATATGGTGAGTAGCGCAAGATACTGTGTCTGCGTAGATACGGGTCCGACAACCAGATAGCCAGAGAGGGCACCCGAGATGCCTTGTAGCGATCGATGGAGGCGAAAAGGCACCACGGCGCTGTGGCAGCCAAGAGGCAAGAGCCGTCTCTGCCGACAATACCACCCACACGCTCTGCCCACACGCCGAAAGACGGCCAGATATACAGATATCAAGTGACCACATATATATACTAACTCGCTCCCTATTATCCTATCCCCTCCTCTACTATGCCAAGATAGTCTGCTATCAAGCGTGTCATCCCCCTGCTCGACCGTGTCCTCATTGAGCGCGTCAAGGCTGAGACCGTAAGTACAAAAGCACAAAGCCTGCGATCAATTGGCAGCCAAGCACTAGTGCAAAAAATGTCAGGCTAACCGCTATTCAATCACATGCTCTATTTTCTAGAAGACCGCATCTGGAATCTTCATCCCCGAGAAGGCTGTCGAGAAGCTGAACGAGGGTGTTGTTGTGTCCGTCGGCCCCGGAACCGTCACCAAGGACGGCACCACAATTCCGACCGGCCTAGCCGAGGGCGACCGCGTCCTCCTGCCCTCGTATGGCGGCAGCCCGATCAAGCTCGACTCGTTCAAGGACAAGGACTACCTGCTCTACCGCGCCGAGGAGATCCTTGCCAAGCTCCAGTAGAGATACAAAAAACTATTAAATTTATAAACTTACAATTTAAAAAGAAAGGTATTCATCCAAGGTGTACTTTGGTTGCATCTCACTCCTAGCATGCACATCCGGCGGCAAGCCCGGATGGAACAGAGTCGTTGACATAGACCGTCCCCTTGCCAGGCGACGACTTGCGCCAGAGCGACGGCGTCTCGATGACCTTGCCCACCAGCTCACCCATCGCCTGCTGAACGCCAATCTTGGTCTTTGCGCTGCACTCGAGGAACAGCGTCTGGTGCTTCCGCGCATACTCCGAGCCCTCTTTCCTCGACACCTGCCGCTCGGCCTCCTTGTCAATCTTGTTCCCAATGATCATCTTGACGACGTCCTCGTTCGAGCAGTATGTGTTGAGCTCGTCGACCCAGGTATCTAGGCTCTCGAACGACTGGCGGTTGCTCACGTCATACACCAGGATGACCCCCTGCGCTCCGCGGTAGTATGATGATGTCAGCGTGCGGAACCGCTCCTGCCCTGCTGTGTCCCAGATAGTCAGCTTGTACCGCTGGTCGTCGACATCGTACATTTTAACCTTGAAGTCGACTCCGATGGTTGCGCTTGTCTCCTCGGGCGGCAGAAAGTGGTCGTCGGTGAACCGCAGCAGAATGGACGACTTGCCGACGCCCGAATCTCCGACAATAAGGATCTTGAATGTCGCTGTGATTTCGGGTGCTGCCGGCGCTGGTGTAGATGCTTCCATGGTAATTTATGTATAGAGAAAGCACAGGCTAGGTGTATTTGTGAAAATATATAGAGTCGAGAGTAGAGAAATTAAAAACAGGAGAAAGAATTGTTTGTGCGTCTCCTTTCTGAGCTTTTGTCACTGCCAAGAAGAGCCCAAAGCACACATGACTTCAAAATAGGAAGACGTCACACCCGCTTATGTCACGTGCGTATGTCCAAAGCTAGAGATTTATTCCTTCTGGAGTTTGTGGCTGGCATCGACGTACTGCTTGATACGCCGCTCAATGTCCGATGCCATGTACTCGGCCGTTCTGTCTTTGCCGTAGACGTCGATAAACTCGCCGTCCGGGTCCATAAAGTACGAAAAGATCGAATGGTCAACCAGGTAGTCCTGGTTCTCGGCGACCTTTGGTGGCTTGCTAAAGTACACTCTGAACGCCTTGCACGCCGTGCGGATCTGGTCAATCGACCCGGTAAGGCCAATGAACTTGGGATGGAACTGCGGCAAATACTCGCTTATAGCCTCGGGCGAATCACGCTGCGGGTCGCACGTAATAAACACAGGCGTGACAACATCCCTGGTCAGCGGGTTGCGATCGAGGATTGCAAGCGCATCGCCAATCTTGTCCATCTCGTCAGGGCAGATATCCGGGCAATGGCAGAACCCAAAGTAGATCAGCGCAAACTTTCCGAGCAGATCCTGGTTGCTGAACGGCTTGCCGTTGTGATCGGTCAGCTCAAACGGTCCTCCGATCGCCGGTCTTCCAAACATCTCCTGCTTGCCCTGGTTCTCTATCCGCTCTTTGCGGATCATATCCTTCTTGATTGTAAAGTAGTACAGAATCCCTCCGGCAGTCACCAGAAACATGGTGATTCCGATCGGCGATAGAGGACCGCTTGATGGCAGCAGGCTCTCGCGTCTGGGCTTGGGCTCCTCGGTCTTTTGCTGCGTGCCCTCGTTATCATCCTTGGGAGGAACGCTGGTGCTGTACGCAGCGGCAGATCTGGCTGGAGTCTGCTGGCGGACCTGGTGCAGCGGATCCGTTCTGCTGCCGGTGGCTAGAACTGACCTGAATCTCAAACCGTTGCCCGCAGGCATTGTCATTGCTGCTGCCATATGTCTCTGAGCGGTATGGGTGGAGCGCTTGGCAGCAGCAGCAGTCAGCATACCACTTGTGCAGCCGATACGCGTGAACGAGCGAGCAAGGTGCATTATAAATTTAGGTTTATCAATTCAAAAGCAAGAGCCGATTATGAAAGCAGAGTAAAAAAATCGAACCACTCCGCCTTTTTTTTTTTTATCCAAGACCCACAAAATTATCATCGTGCCACACACGATTCAAGACCTCCTCCTCATTGATCTTCAGGCGGGCAGATCATCTTCTTGTAATCCTTGATGCCCTCGCCGGCGAACTTGGTGACCTTGCCCTCGGCGCACACCCACATTTCGGTACAGACCGAGTCAATGAAGCGCTCGTCGTGAGAGACCAACACGACACCGCCCTTGAACTGCTTCAGCGCATTGGTCAGCGCATCGATCGACTCCATATCCAAATGGTTAGTCGGCTCGTCGAGAACCAAAAAGTGCGGCTGCTGCACAGCGAGGCCGGCAAACGTGACACGGCTCTTCTGGCCTCCTGACAGCGTGCTGATCTCCTGCAGCGCAGTCATTCCTGAAATTCCGAACGCACCCAGGTGCCGGCGGTACTCCTCGTCCGTGTTTCCAGGGTACATCTTGCGGAGGTGGCCAACGGCTGTCAGCTTGACATCCAGCTGGTCCACATGGTGCTGCGAGAAGTAGGCAATGCGCAGGCGGCCGTGACGGTGGACGATTCCAGAGGTAGGGTTGAGCTTGCCGATAAGAAGCTTCAGCATCGTGGTCTTACCAGCACCGTTTGGACCAACAATAGCCACACGCGCGTCCATCTGCATATCGATGTTGACGTGGTCAAGGATCTTGCGCTCAGTCGTGTACGCGAACGACACCTCGTCCATAAACAGAACCGGGGGCGAGATCGACTCAGGGTCGGGGAAGGTGAACGTAACAACCTTGTCGTCCTCGGGCTTCTCAAGCTCGGGCAGCTTCTCGAGAATCTTGATCTTCATCTGAGCCTGGGCAGCACGGTTGGCGTTGTATCTCCAGCGGTCGATAAAGTCCTGCAGATGCGCGCGGTACTGCATCTGAGACTCGTACTCGCGCATCTGGTTCTTGCGCCGCTCCTCGCGCGTCGACCAGAACGACTTGAAGTTGCCGCGGTACTGGTCGAGCTGCTCCGAATGCTGGTGAATGATGTCTGTAGCCACCTCGTCCAGGAACTCTCGGTCGTGGGACACCACAAGCAGGGTGCTCTTCCAGGTCCGGAGGTACCGCTCGAGCCAAACGACGGCTGGAATATCCAGCATGTTCGTCGGCTCATCGAGGAGGAGCAGATCGGGACGGCAGAACAGGGCACGGGCCAGCGACAGCCGCATGCGCCATCCACCGGAGAAGCTCTTGGTCGGGCGCTCAAAGTCGGACGAGCTAAACCCAAGACCGTTCAGAATGGCTCCTGCCTTTGCCTCTGCCTTGTCGGACTCGATGTCCTGAAGCTTGGACATGATGCTGTTCAAACGGTCGCCCATCTCGTTCTTCTTTGCATCAATTTCGTGCTTGGACATGACCTCGCCACGCTCATCGACAGGCGAGGGCTCTTCAAGCCGCTTGAGCTCATCGTTGATCGCTGCCTCATCTCGCAGCATCTGCTCGCGGAACAGATCTGCCTTGAGCACCGAGCGAATAGCCGGCGTATCGTCTCCTGCCATCTCCTGCTCGACAAACAGAATACTAATGTACGTCGGAACAGCCAGCTCGCGATGGGCGATGTTGCGCAAAAGTGTCGACTTTCCGATACCGTTGCGACCGATAAGACCGTAGCGGCGACCAAAGACCAGGTGGATATTGGAGTTTGTAAGAATCCGCTTACCAGCATACGAGATGTCAAATCCGTCGACCTTGATGTCCTTGATCTTGTCGCGCGTCGATGTGTAGTCCAGAATCGGGTTGACCTTCATCAACAGATCGTCGTCATCCAGCGGGTTTTCGTCAATCAGTTTGGACGCCTCGTAGCGCGACTTTATGCCGCGCTTCTCCATCTTTGCCGCAATGCGAGCCTCAGCCTTGCGCAGCTTCTTAATGTCGACCTGGCTAGCAACAGTGCGGCCCTTCGTGTGCGCCAGATCCGTTCCTGCAACCTGCGCTCTAGTGACCTTGTTAATCTGTGCCTGCTGTGCAACCATGTTGACTGGGGCAGCCAGCTTGGCCAGCTTCGAGCCCTTCTGCGGATCAGCCTTCTGCTCGACCTCCTGGAGAAGCTTCGACAGCTGCTCGCATAAGCCGTCGATATCGCCGGCACCGCCAGCCGCATCCTCAAGCATTGGCCGGATAAGGTCCTCAACCGGGTTCTCGCTCTCGTCGGTCTTTTCCGAGTTGGCTATAGCCGCCGCTGCGTCGTTGAGGTAGCCCTGCACATATTCGACAATGACATCGTCGACTCCCGGCACGCTCGAGCAAATGAGCTTCTGAATCTGCTTCTGGTCTAGGAGTTCTGCCATTATGTTCTGCTTCTATTCTTTTTTATTGGCGATTGAATCCGTTGCAGAAAAAAAAGCGAGAGGTTAAAGAAGGCAAAGAGAGCTCCGAGACTGTCCAGTACTGCGGCCATGAAAAAAGGGTGGCAGGATTTGGCTGATCACAAAATCTGCAATAATCTTTTCACATCTTCAGGTGACATTGTTACATGTGTTTTTTTATTTATTTTGTTAATGTCAAAAAAACGTTAAGACAGGAAATCGTTAAATGGAATACTTGATAAAAGTGGCTAAGAAGATACAGGCTCAGTAGGCAAGCCTACTTTGTTTTGTGCGAGAAAAAGCTTTTTCTTTTTGTACATTTCGCAGAGCGGTTTGGGATGATAGACGGCGGGGGGAGTAGACAGATAGCTGTTTTTGTGGCTGTCCGCACGGACGATTTTATATGTATATGCCGGGAGACCTGAGGCTGTTTAGCCGGTGAAGACCTCCTCCTTGGTAAGGTTACCATCCTCGTCCATGACGTAGACGTCGAACTTGTTGACAAATGTGGTGGTCGAGGAAGCGAACATGGCTGCTGTTGCTGTTGTTTTTTGGGGGGTATGGCTTGAAGGATAAATGTCGGTCGGGGTTTAAGTGATGCTGTTAACCAAAGACAAAGAAGGTAGGTAGACGTGTGTGTGTTTTCGTGAGACTGCTTTGCTCTTTGCGGAGGTAGAGAGGTTACTAGGGTAGGTATAGTATGCAAAACCAAAGATGTAATGACAAGAACGAGAGTGAGTGGAAAGGGTCCGAAATGCCTTTCCTTTATACGTGTTTGCTTTGGCAGCCTTAAAGAGCGGGAAAAGCTAAAGAAAAGATCCAGTAACGATATGTATACAAATATTTTTTACGACATGCAACAGCTGATGATGACACAGAGCGTCAGGTAGTCGGTGGGTCTACTTCTCCCCCAAAACAAATGTCCAGAAAGAATCAGAAATACCCTTTGTCCTGCGTTCACTGTCGCTGCTATTGGAATCCTGACAATTAGTAGTAGGCGAGACAAGTGTTGCTGTAAATGGAACACCAGTATAAACAAAGAGGCAAATAAGACGGCGTGCGTGTGAGTGTGCCAATGAAGGAACAAATGATAGACCTCATTAATAAACATGCAAGTGCGAACGGATTGCTGCAATTGCCGCGTTATAAACGTGAATGTCTAAAACGGATGCACAAAGGACCAGCGGGACTCCTACCATTCAAAGTATTTTTGTTACTAAAAGTAGGATTCGCAACCTGTATGTCGCTAATGCAAACATAAAGCACAAACCGTGCATAAATTGAAACCTTCAAAAGAACCCAGGAAAATCGCATTCTGTCACTCGGATGCATGGAGCAGGCGTCGACGGAATTATTCGCAGGAGCGCTTGGTGCTTCCGCAGTTAAGCGCTGTATGCACAGGCTGTTTGTTTCGGATACGTGGTTGGCGTGTGGCCGCTGCATGTCCCGATTGTTTGTTAATCGCGGACAACGTCCATCCACACACACACACACACACATATAGTGAGGGGAGTCGCGTAAATCAGCGAGTTTTAGGGATGCCAGCATACATCAGACTGTGTGTGTATGTGTTCTGCTTGGCGCGGGGTAGACAGGGCGATAAGTGTGTGTTCTTCGTGTCTACAACAGCCAATTTATGCGTCCATGTCAGCATGGCGCTGGCGGTCTCACCCTGTGCCCCCGTGTTTTACATTTACCAGGGGGTTGTCCCCTATACCACAGAATCAGTTCTGACATGTCCAGGTTCAGGTTTGCAAGCTGGAGCATGTATCTAGGTGGGAAACCACGCCCAATCAAAATATTTTCAATCTTAGCCGGTGTCAATAGTGGGTTGTGTTTCAGTTTGTAGATTTACCAACACACTGTCAGCCCAGCCGTTCCCCGTTTCTAATGAGATTAACAGTGCCGTATTCAAACTTTACATTCAGAATTGAAACAATGTATGAGAGTATGAACGGCAACAGAGCCACTCAGGATCCGCGTTGCAGTACGTAAATTTGCACAAGTTATACTTTGTTGTTGTGCCGGGTTCATAAAGATCCACATAAATTAATTTTTTTACGCTTGTTACATGTGTCACGCATTTAGGTCAGTGAATAAAGTAAAACTCTTCAGCACATTTGTTACCGTGTCAGCAAGCACACGCCAGGCAAAGTTGCATGTATGTTTACACGCTGAGGCAGTATGTTTTCGAAGAGGGAAAAAGAGTTCATGGACAGACGTATGCCAATTATGCATTTGTACTTCATTGTTGCTGCTGCTGTTGCTGTTGCTGTCTGTGTTCGCACTTCCAGTTTTAGGTGGGCGTCCGCCTCAGCCATTGGATTCAGATTCAACATTCAGCCAATCAAGCTTAGGAAAGCAGAAATACCTGTCGGCGCACGTTTGAGCATGTTGACTTTGGCATTCATGAACCACCAACCTCTTCAGCCATTCCTGGATATCAGGGATTTGCAAGGAGGTGCCATTGCGATGGTGTCAGATTGCAAACCGCTCCTACCGAGAGACACACCAGTTTCCGTTTTTGTCCAAGTGGTCAAAGGATGGTCTACTTTCCTTTGACCTTGGCAACACACACGCGCATACATGTGGACACACACGTTTTGTCCTTTGCGGCTGTCGACCCTTTGTCTATCAAGTGCTCTGTTTAAGGGGGGGGGAAGGGAAACTGTTGGCTTGTCCGTCATTAGTTCATGCCATACTTGCACCTGGGCCAGTACACGCATTTTCGTCTGGTAATCATAACGCGTTGATTTGGAGATCGATTATCTATGTGTAATTTGATGTTGAGATTTGGATTTGGACGACTAAACATTTGCTTTCTTGAGTTTGAAAAGGGTGGGCCAGAGTGCGCATATTTATTAGACCATTGGACCACATGTCACCTACAAAGTGCGTTTATACTCGCCCTATACAATACGTCCAAGTCGTATGCTCGCCTTTAGAGCACAATAAAATAGTACCGCAGATAAAAGCGACGCGTATGTCGCAATCTGTTGATTTGAAAAGAAAATTATAAATTTATTGTTGATAATAACAGCGCATCTTTTTACATTAGTCCAATGAGCAGGCGCAAGTCCGCTGGAAGCAGCCACATGCAGTCAAAAGTGGGGATGCATATGATCGACTACCGCTGTTTTGCACGGCTGCCTAAACCGATGGCCGAGAAGCCACACGGCCTGCTGTCCGCCAGGCTGTATGCAAGCGCAAAAGACAGACATTCCGTGTGGCGAGTGCGCACATGCGGCTGGTCAGCTGAAAATAAGAAGAAATGCTGCAGTTTGCTGGGAATTATTGTCGCCATATTTTACGAGGGATTGTCTGCTCGTTTCAGTGTATATCAAGCCACAAGCCACGGGATAAACATGCAAATGCGGAAAGTATGCCGGTCATATGCACGCTCCCGTCCCGCTCCTTGCCTCTCTTCACACTCGCCACACTCATGATGCATGCACCGAGGACAGGCATGCGTCAAGGTGGACAGACATGCATCCGCCGCCACGGGAGGACAATGCAAAATGCTATTTGATGTGCCACACATGCCGATCGGCATGCAAGTTTCAAGGAAGGCGTGCGTGGGAGATGATTTGCTCATGCACCACTTGCCACATCAGCTGGTGTCATGTAGGCAGTATGTGCAGTTCCGATTGGTTTGCACTTGCCACAACCATTTTAATGCGTCTCCTGCTGGTGCCTGGATGCAAACAGGATAACAAGTGTGAACACCGAAAATTGCAGAGTGACACCTTCATAATTGATTATGCACAGATGCTGCATGGATACTTTAATCGACCGCATTACCTAGGAGTGCGCAGAAAAATGCTGTGCTCTGTGCTTTACTGTTGCTGCTGAGTGCTAGAGGCCCGAGAACTGTTCTACACAATGTGGGCGACATGTAACGGCGCTTTTGACTGCATACAGAAAACAATTGCAACATGTGTGGGATGTAGAATAAGTATCATTACACACATAAACATCCTAACACCCCCCCCCCCAAAAAAGTACGCATGTTGCTATTGCTAGTATAACATAGAAACAGACCAATTGAAGCGTTGATTTGTTAAAACTAATGGCGTATCCCGCATGTCTACTTGTGAAAGGAACCAAACCGCAACAAGCCATGCATCCCTTGCCACAAGGATTCCCCACGAGGGAGTAATTGCGCCTGATTGCCAAAGAAGCTAATATTGAAATGCAGTCAGTTCTAAGCAAAATAGACTACTAAAGCAAATAGTGTTAAACCGATACATTTTGCTTAGTAGTCTCGCGGTCTGTAAATAAAATTCAATCTTTTTTGACTGATCTACTGTTTGTGACCGCCGTTGCAATGTTTACAAAAAATGTATATGTCTGTGTGTACATATGCGTAAACACTCATTGTCTACGTCTATATTTCCCGTATGTTACACGGGTGTTAATTGTCAATTTGTCTGATTGTACCTCTGGCCAGCAATAATGCGCCGAAACCAAGTAACATCCACCTTAATTGAAACATGCAATAATGTGAGGAGCAACGCATGTCGCACGGCGCATGGCGCATATGTGCAAGTATGTCCTCTACTTGCTGCAGCAGGCATGACAGGCAAGGGCAATCCAATCCGATTGTTGCAATCCTTCATTTCCTCATTATAGCTATGGATGTCAGCAGCCATTGTATTTTTCTTGTGTCTTGTGTCTGACCAGCCCTGCAAAAACTTCCCCCGACACGACGACACATTCATGCATTGACATTATAGTCATTCCAAGCGTAATCGGAGCGAGAGGGGGTAATGCTTTCGGGCTTGAAACATCCCCCAAAAGAGCCAATTCCTCTCCTATTTCTCCAATTAGACACATTTTATTGCGACAATTGGCCACCCAGCAAGCAGGGAACAAACAAGAGTGCAAGCGTCGCCAACATGCGTACAGCTTACGTTGTATACATCCGAATGCCTACACTAGAATGGAGCACAGCTTGCGCAGCTAGAGGAATGCACATAGCCCTTAAGGATCTCTTGCGCTGGCCTTCGCCGCTTCTCATAAATTGCAGCAGGAAGCATCGTCTTCTCATCTCCACACCTCAACTTTTCGTTCCATTCCCTTTCCTCTAATTGTACAATCAGCCAGACTAAGCATAGGCCCTTACCTTTACTCTATTGCCTAAATAAAGCTGCTCTCGCCTTGTCACAATTGTAGAGGGCGTATTATATTAGCACAGCCTATTCTACAATTCTTCTCTCCAGCTTCTTCCCATCCACACCCTCATTCAGGCGATCCCCCTCCGTTTCAGCGCTACGCTCTATTTTACTCACTCTTTTTTCATTACCACTGGCATCATCCCTCACAGCAGAGCACGCACTCACACGCAAAACTGCGCATACACCCGCACATAATTGACGCGTGAGCACATCTTGCGTACACGCCATTGACGATTTACAAACGGCCACAATACATCCATCCTTGCCTTCCTCACTTGCGTTCAATTGCAGAGCAAAAAAAATGAGCGAGCACAACTCCTTTGTATATGCAACCGATCAAAATGATGACCAGCAGCATCCTGCTTCTTCTGCTGCTGCAGTCGCCGCCGCTGCGCTCACGGGTTTTGCATCAGACAGTGGCCATCAGGCGTCTCTGATGCCGCTTTCCTCAACGGCCTCGCAGACCGCATCTTTGAGTGCTTCGCCACAATTTCACGTCCCCGCTGTGGCGTCTATAAATACTTCGCCTGCGCCCTCGTCGCTGTCTAACATGACCATCACTCCATCCTCCGAAATATTTTACTCCTCTACTGTCACTCACCAGAGCGATTGCCTCGTATATTCAATCGACCAAAACCGGACCGAAGTTATGGAGCACAAGGTTCGCCAGTTCTACTCTGCCGAGGGCGCCTCGTTCATTGAGCATGTGCCGGGCCACTGCCTGGTCTTTATCCCGAACAGCACCAGCGTCGACTACCTCCTGCACGAGCTGCGCAGGGTTCGCCAGCCCAGGCGCCGCAACAAGCAGCCCAAGGACAAGTCCAACAAGCCGACCAACTCCTTCATCAAGTACCGCAACCACAAAATCGTTGAGCTTAAGCGGCTGCACCCCGAAATCAGCCAGACCGAGATCTCGCGCATGGCTGGCGAGTGCTGGAGGACAGAGCCCGAGGAGCTCAAGGATGCATTCCGCAAGCTCTACCAGGAGGAGAAGCGCGTGTACGATATGAACAAGTCCAAAAGCACAAACACGGAAAGCGAGGTCGGCTCGGATGGCGAGGCCCTGTCGGATACCATGAGCAGGTCTTCTGTAGCTCCGCTCACATCCGATGTACACGACCCGATGGCCAGCTCAAGCACTAATGGTCTTGGCTTTGGCCTTGGTCTGGGATTGGGTCTGGGTGTTGGCGCCGATGGCAATCCTATTGGTTTCAACGCCGGCAGGCGTCGCAGCCACACGCTGCCTCCTGGAGGATTCACACGCTCGGGCACCAAGCGCCGTATTTCACAAGAGTTCCGGAAGCACCTGGCCAACAAGAAGACAACTGCGTACATGAACGCCAAGGCAAGCAATGCCGGCGCACCAGTAGCTGGCATGTTTGCGGATGTCATGCAGACATATCCGAACCCAAGCCAGCATATGCCATCACAGTACGAGTTCACATTCACACCCCCGCAGATTGAGACTTGCGCATCGTCGTCAACAATGGGCTCTGGCAGCCCCTACCTGAGCTGCGAGACGGCATCTCCGATGACACTGCCATTGAACCCGAACTTCCCCATTGCCGACTTTACAACGACAGACTCGTCAGCTGTTGCAGCCTCGCAGAGCATGCACCAGCACACGCGGTCGTTGACTAGCATCCCAGCACCGCTGCCCATTGACACCTCGGTGTTTGCTGCAGATACCGGCTTCGGCTCCTTTGTGCCCAACCCGGCCTCCATCGCAAAGTCGCTGGCCGACAACAGCATAAGCGTCAGCCTGCCTATGATTGACACCACCAACCTCGGTGTCTTTTCGAATGACGGCATGGCCATCAGCGCCTTCAGCACTGGATATCTCAGCGCAGACCCGACTCCGTGGCCGCTTTCCTCAGCATATAGCATGATGCCAGACCCTTCAGGCACTTCGCAGCAACAGACTCAGCAGTTCTCCCAGCAGCAGTCGCATACCCTGTAGACAACATAGATTTCATGGAGTAAAACCCATGTATGTACACCTTCGCGCTCTTTTTCTTCTTTTAATTAAACTCTTATTGTCAACAAAAGACATTGCCAAACAAAAAATATATTATGGATGGCGATGATACCTCTAAACAGCGGGCTGATCAACAACCATGTCGTTGCTGCCCGAGGGCGCAATCTCGTTGTACAAGAACTCGTCCTGGTAATCCTTCATGTACTGCACCGAGCGCGCCTCGTCAAGGAACAGCGAGTACACGCGCTTAATATCAACCACGTCGACCTTGGATGCCTGCCGCTTCTGGGCAACGAGATGGCCAGTCGAGATAAGGTGGATTGCATAGCGAAGCGATGTCTCCGAAGCGACCTTTGTCAGCACCTCAAGAGCGTCGTCGGTCATCTCGACCTCCTCCTCGTCGCACCTGATCTTGATAATCTGCTTTATCTCATCCGGGCTATACGGCTGTGTCGAAATGATAAGGAGTCTGTCGAGGAAATCGATAGGGACGCCGTGAGGCGACTGATAGTTCGTGCCACGAATGCGCGATACGCCGCGGTTCGACGCCATAATAACAACAGGCGCCATGTTGTCCTCGAGAGCCCGGTTAAGGAACGAGAAACATTCCATATCGAGCATGTGGATCTCGTCGATAAACAGGACACCAGGGACAATCTCTGCCTTGCCTTCCTCGCACCAGTCTGAAATCTTCTGGTTAATCTGGTCGCGAACCTCAGATTTGATCTCGCCCGTGTCACCCGAGAACAGCGCAAGGAATCCCTGCTGACGGCTGTTGATAACGTCAATCTCGTGCAGCGAGACCGTGTGCACAACCTCCTTTCGTGTCTGCAGCTCGCCCTCAGGGCACTGGACAAACTTGACATCAGGACCTGTCGCGTCAAAGTCGCGAGCGCGAGTGAACGAGCGTCCTAGGCGTGTAATGCGGCCAGTTGCCTTGTCAATCTGGATAACATCGCCAGCCATAACCTTTTCCTTGGTTAGAGAGTTGATCATCTTTTGGCCCAGATCGTAGATGGTCTCCATATCAGTCGTCTTGAGCGTAAGCTTTCCGCTCTTCGGTCCGACACCAGTCACCGACCGATCAATCTGGATCTCGACAACCTCGCCCTCAATAATCTCGGTCTCCTCCTTGATACGAACGCCGATAGATCTTCTGAACGCCTGGGTCAGTGACTCTGTCTTTGACATCTCGAGTGAGAACACCTCTGAGGCTGCAATAGATGTAAACGGAACGTCGCCAAGCTCCTGGGACATAGCCATAGCAATAGCCGTCTTGCCGGTGCCTGGTGCTCCGGCCATCATAATTGCGCGACCCGAGATCTTGCCCTGCTTGATCACCTTTACAATCACACCGGCCGCGCGGCGGGCCTTGAGCTGGCCTACCATTCCCTGGCTATTCGGGCGACCCTCCAGCTTGTCATCCAGACCAAGACCGCGAATATGCGAATGGGCACCGGTGCGCTCGAGCTTTCCAATTTCCTTTGCATGCGACGTAATTATAGACTCCTACCAATGTAGACACGGTATAGTTAGTATTACAAAGTTCCGACTTGCTAGTATATATGCAGTCATGTCTCTGCCCTGCTTATCCAGCCTTACCATTTCGATTGCCAGTAATTGAGTGTGAAAAAATAAACAAGAAATTTTGGACCTTTAAAGAGAAATGAAGAAATGCACTCTTTTTTCGCGTCGAGCCAAGTTTTCAATGTCGATCTGATTTATGGATCAAACTTTGATTGTTGTACATGCGACGTCACTGTCTCAGTTTAGTAAGACGAGAAGCCAGGATCCGGAAGCTCGCCTTTCAGCTCTTTCCACCGACGCTGAATACGCTAGTTTAAGATGTACTTTCAGAAACAGAATCCAGCTCCCGGAACCGCCCTAACAACGCGGTCGTCATCCTTGGCAGTGGATGCAACAAAGCCAGCCGCCGATAAGTCACACGAGGAAGATGGAAGGAGCAAGAACACTAGCAGCTCAATACCAAAGCTTTTTGAGCCACTAAGCATTCGTGGCTGTACAGTTAAGAACAGACTCTGGGTTAGTCCGATGTGTATGTATTCAGCCGATTCGGGACATGCCACAGACTTTCACTTTCTCCACTACAACCAGTTTGCCATGCGCGGAGCAGGTCTAGTCATGGTTGAAGCAACTGCCGTACTAGAAGATGGCCGGATATCACCTCACTGCCTGGGACTATGGAAGGGCGAGCAGATTAGCGGACTGAAGCGCATAGTCGATCATATGCACCAGTACGGCACCGTTGCTGGAATCCAGCTTAGCCATAGCGGAAGGCTGGGCAGCAGTATCCCTCTTGATCAGTACAAGGAAGGCGCATCGTGCAGATCTAACCATGATGCGGGTGGGTGGCCCGACAGAGTGTATGGACCATCTGCCGTGCCCTTCAGTGACCAATTTTGGAACCCAAAGGAGCTAAGTCTGGAGCAGATAGAGGAAATTCAGAAAGCATTTGTCGATGCAGCCATACGTGCCGACAAGGCTGGATTTGATGTCGTTGATATACATGCAGCATATGGATTTCTGCTCAACCAATTTCTGTCGCCGCTTTCAAACAGACGCACAGACCAGTACGGTGGGTCATTTTCGAATCGCATCCGCATGCTAGTCGAGACCGTTCGCCAAGTACGCCAGGTATGGCCTGCAGAGAAGCCGTTATTTGTAAGCATATCCGCAGTAGAGGGTGCGCCTGGTGGATGGACGTTTGATGAGACTGCATCTCTAGCTAACATACTGGCTGGAGAGGGCGTCGACTTGTCTGAGGTCTCGGAAGGCGGGAATATTGCAGATGCTGTCATTCCCAAAGATCACAAGTATCGAATCAAGGTTGCCAAAAGTCTAAATGAGCAGGCACCCGGACTACTAATTGGTGCCGTTGGACTGTTAAACGATGCTATTCAGGCAAATGCCATATTGGAAGAACAGGTTGCCGATGCAGTATTCAGCGCTCGCCAGTTCCTTCGCAATCCAAGTTTTGTTCTTAGTGCCGCACACGATCTGGGTGTAGACATCAAGTGGATAAACCAGTACGAGTGCGCTCGCGTAAAGCAAAAGTACAGTTTCTTCTAGTTTATGCGCAAATTTATTAAACAACTTCCGATTATATTGCTAGTGTCTTCTAATAGACGCCTCGCTCACAAGCGATGTAAAGATGCTGTATCTGTTGGCCAAAAGATTGTCAGGAGTGTCGTACTCGGCGACCATGCCGTTGTCAATGACAAGGATCATGTCACTGTCCATGACGGTATTGAGCCTGTGCGCAATTGTCAGAACCGTGCAGTCCCTGAACTCCCTGCGGATCGTCTGCTGAATAATTGCGTCCGTCTCGTTGTCAATTGCAGCAGTGGCCTCGTCGAGAACCAGCACCTTTGCGCGTTTGAGCAGTGCTCTGGCAAGGCAGATCAGCTGCCGTTGTCCAACGCTAAAGTTGTCACCATCTTTAAGCACTGCATAGTCCAGACCCTCGCCCTTCGATCTTACTACCTCCGCCAGATGCGCGTGCTCCAGAGCACTCCAGATTTGCTGGTCGGAGAAGTTGCCAAATGGATCGAGGTTCTTGCGGACCGAGCCAGCAAAAAGCACCGGGTCCTGAGGGATAATCGACAGCTTGCTGCGCACGTCGTAAAGACCATACTGCGAGATGTCCTGGCCGTCTATAAGGATCTTGCCGCTCGTCGCCTCGATAATCCGGAAAAGAGCCAGTGTCAAAGACGACTTTCCAGCACCGGTGCGACCAACAATACCAACCTTCTGCATGGGAAGCACGCAGAACGAAATATCCCTTAGCACAAGATCAAGACCCCTGCGATACCGCGTCGAATAGTTGATGAACTCTATCATCCCGTGAGCCGGCCACGATTCAGCCGGCCTGTTGTCCTCAATGATCTCTGGTGCCTCAGAAGGTAGTTGAGCGTATTCGACTGATCTCTCGAGTGAAATCATGTTGGTCTCGACATCCGTAATGCTTCGGGCAGACCAATTGAGCGAGTTGATGACCTCAAACGCGTATGACATCGTGAGACCCGCCAGCCCTGCGTTACCATAGTCGTAGAAGTGCAGTGCCACAATCTGGAATAGCGTTGTCCCAAACACAATTATGTTTCCGAGCGTCTCGAGACGCAGGGAAAGCCAGCGGTAGAGAGCCATGTTTGTAAAGAATGCACGCGTGTAAAACGTCAGCCGATACTCGTTGCCCTCGGTGAAGCGGGCTTGCTGGCGGTATGCACGAATAGTCGAAATGCCGTTGATTGACTCCTGGAAGTGCGAGAATATCGGGCTCTTGTTGATCTGCATCAAGCGACGCGAATCGCGGTTGCTGAACAGATAGCGCTGCTGAAGCTGGCGGTAGACAAACGTCAAGGGCACAATCAAGAAAAGCATCGGCGGCATCGAAAACCCGATGACCAGGATACCTGAAATAACAGTAATCATGGCACTGACCAGCACCGATGTCGAGCGTGGGAGCTGCTCGTCGCATCCTCTTATGTCTGTTGAAAACCGGTTGATGATCCGGCCGAGTGGCGTGGTGTCAAAGAAAGACATTGGCGAGCGCAAAACACCATGAAGAAGATTCTCGTGAATAATCTTGGAGGCGTTAAACGCACAGCGCGTCCACAAGTACAGTGACTGGACAAGGGTAAGCATAGCGCCAGTCATTCCAAGCAGACCGTAGATGCCGAGGTAATAGGATACCGTTCCGAAGGTTATTTCCGTGGTCTCGCCAATGGACTCAGTCTTGGTGTTTGACGATGCCCAGTTCTTGAGCCAGAAGTTTGCCAGAATGTTGCTGGTGGCAGCAAGTAGCAGGGCGCCGCCAAAAATAACAACGTTCCGGTGGCCACATGCGCGTGCATAGGTCTGGTAGATGCTCCACTCGACCTTTCCCTGCTGTTTGGTCTCAACAGTAATTGTTTGGCCAGAAGGCGTTTCTTCTGCTGCCCGGCTGCCCTGTCCAGGATCGACTGTAGCATATCCAAATGCCTCTTCCGTGGCTCTGCGGCTGGCTGTGACACCTACTGTCAATAGCGACCGGTTGGTTGATACCGGGATTGCGTAGCTGCTTTCAAATTCGGAGACAGACACTATGCTGCTGCTACTGCTACCACCGCCGTTCCTGCTGTATGTGCTGCTGTTTGCCCCAAAGTGGTCGGCACCATCGATGAATCTGTGCACAAACTCGTATACGTGACCGCTGCCTTCCATGAGATTAATGAACGACCCTGACTCCGCCACTGTGCCGTCTCGAAGCATGACCACACGGTCGACCCGCGAAAGATATTGAACGGCGTTGGTGACCAGAATACGCGCACGCGATCTCAGGATGCCCTGAGGACCAAGGACATGTGTGAAGATATGTCTGCCAACATATGCATCGACGGCGGCCAGTGGATCATCTAGAATATAGATATCGGCCCTTGCGTAGACAGCCCGTGCAAGCGACACTCGTGCCTTCTGGCCGCCAGAGAGGTTGATGCCATTCTCGCCAATTTCAGTCATATCCCCAGCCGGAAGCATTTCCAGATCAGGACCAAGCGCGCAGACCTCGATGACTCGGTTGTAAAAGTCTTGTTCGTAGCAGTGGCCAAACAGAATGTTGTCGCGCAGAGTCGCATTGAGAATCCAGGGCTGCTGCGGCGCATAAGCGATAGACCCGGTCACGGTGGCATTTCCCGAATCCTTTACCATCTCGCCAAGAATGGCCGAGACCAAAGATGACTTTCCAGATCCGACCTTGCCGATGACTGCTACAAGCTCGCTGCGCTTGCACTCAAGGTCAATGTCAGAAAGCGCTGGTTGGGTGTCGCTGTTATTCCATTTGAATGTTCCGCTGGACACACTCACCAGCACATCATCACTCGACGAGTCCGGGGAGTTGCGATTGTAGGTCTTGAAGTCAACCGATGTAGCGTCAATCTCGTCGGCCAGAAAGAACAAGCGAAGTCGATTATACGAAACCATGGCCTCAAGCAGTGAGGGAATGACGGCTGAGCACTGAGATAGTGGGGCGCGTAGCATGTTGAACAGCGTCAGTGCAACAAACACGTTTTGCGGAGTCAGTGCGCTGGCTGAACCGCCGTTAATCAGGCAATGAAGGCTAAAGGTAGTGAACGAGACGGCAAACGGAACCAGCGTCATTACAAAATAGAACAGGGCCTGCATGTATCCGTAGTGGCGGGTCTTGCTGAGCTCAAGGCGGTTGCGCACATCAGCTATGCGCTGGATAAACATAGCCTCCCACGCATAGAGCTTGATGGCCTTTATTCCCGACAAGACTTCGTCCATGATTTTGAGTCGCTGGTCCCGATACTCCATAAGCTTCTTGTTCACAGCGCCCATACCGTGGCTAATATGTGTGGACAGCGGAGAACTGATAACCATGATGGCCACACCAGCGAGCATACTCCATCCGAGAGTCTGATAGAGCAGATACAGGCTGGTAATAACCTGCATCGGTGCACTCCACAGATTGTGAGACTGGTTGCCCAAAAACTCCATAATACGCAGCGAGTCAACGCTCATGTGAGTGACAATGCTGCCCACTCCGTATTTCTGGCGACTTTCGCTGGACAGCCTGGTCATCTTTTGGTAGATGATCGCAGGGTTGCCAGCCATCAGCTGGCACTTCAAGCGCTGGTTCTGGTACCAGTGCTGCTCAAGCGTAAGCGTCCTCATAAACGCAACCACAAATATTGCAATGGCATAGAAGTAGCCATACTCGATTGGCTCGGCTTCAATGGTGCCGTACTTGCCGACAAAGCCAATTAGGCGCGAAAGCAGAATGGGGTTTAGGAATGACGACATGTCACGTCCTATCTTGTAGATGCCACCAAGGACCCACGAGTGCCAATAGGTCCGGGTCATTGCACGGATAAGCGACGGATTCTCGTGCTCCATCTCGTGCTCCCAGTTATCATAGAAGCGCTGTGTAATAGCCTTGGCGTTGTATAGCGGGCCAAGGTCCCAGATATCGGCCATCTCGAGTGGCCTCTTGTATCCGGTGTTGACCAGCGGAGTGATCCAGGAGAAAGTTAGACGCGAAAAGATATTTACATATTCCTCCGGTGGTCTTGTCATGGCAGCATTGTCAGAGTCGCTTGCGCTGGTCAGAGTCGGGCTATAGAACGCCTCTTCCTTTGACTGAAGCTCAAGGATAAAGGTCGCAAGGGTTGCGACGAGATATACACCAATTATAGCAACTACAGTCTGGTTGCTGCCAACCATGCCAATTGCTATGGCAGTGCGCAGACGCATGGCAGACAGGAGTATCACAGTCAGCCAGAACAGAAGAAGCGGCGTTGATGGAATCGGGTTAGAGGTCTGCTCATGGACGAGCATCCGGATAGCCATGGCCGCAGCAAATGTCTGAATGCCGAGCGAGATAACAAAAATGTCAAGAGCACCGGTCTGGGAAAACGCATGCAACATCTCAGCGGCAGAAGCAGCGAGCGCAATGGTGCATGTAAACATTTTGAGGCGAAAAGTTCGCTGGGTGGTGATAAACCCTGAAAAGGGCGTTCCAAACATGTCGGCGTGGCGCAGATGAGCGACAAAAACGGCAATGAAAAATAGACTAACACCTATGACCAGTGCGCCATACTGAAAACACGGCGCCAAATCGACATGGCGAACCGGGCTTAGCGGTCCCCATCCCTCGCTCGAAGGGCAGAATAGCATGAAATAATATATTTTTTTTGATGTGATGCGATAAATTTTTTTTTAAAGTGTAAAAGAGAGAAATAAAAGCAAAGAAGAGAAGGAGGAATTACCCACGTTAAACACGGATCCAGCAAAGCTATTAGAAAAAGAAACAGGGCGATGCAGTCTTTCGCTGAAACACGTAGTCCTTTCTACAAAAAGAAACAGAAAATTTCTCTGCATGCTTATTTTCGCCATTTTATAAAAGAAAAGGAGCTAAGGTGGGCTGCCAATGGCTAGAATAACGCCGCGACAGGGGAAGCCAGCGGTGAGTATATGGCAGAGGGTGATGGAAAGTGTCGCTAATCATTTGCTAAATGATGTGGAGGGAGCTACTGCTGCTGCTGCTGCTGGCCTCCGCCGGACTGCTGCTGCTGCTGGCCACCCCAGCCCTGCTGCTGCTGGCCGCCGCCAGACTGCTGCTGGAATGGCACAGGCTGAACAGTCACTGTGGCAGCAGGCACCGTGGGTGCAGGTACTGCTTTGGCAGGTACAGTCGTAACGCGCGCTGGCTGGCCCGGCACCTGGTAGATGGTCACAACAGGAAGAGGCTCAGGCGGGATAGGCCACACCTGGAAGGGCCATCCCGGGTAGGGCCAGATATGCTGCTGCTGGCCTAGCGGCAGCTGCTGCTGAACCAGCGAGCCAAGCTGCTGCTGCTGGCCGCCGCCAAACTGCTGCTGGAACTGCGGGTCAGGGTCAGGACCGCCCGTGGTAGTGGTTGCTGCGGCAGCAACATTGGGGATGCCAAGCTGGACAAGCGGGTTGACGGCACTGCGGATTGCGTTGATAATGTCACCAGCAATTCCCAGATGGGCGCGCGCAACATTTTCTGGAACCTGCACCATCTGGATGCCATATGCACAGCTTTCCGGCGACGTCACAGAAGTGGTTCCATCGGCATTGAGCGAGTCGACCGAGCACACGGGCAGGTAGTACGAGCCGCCGGGGTTATGCATGATGCTCATAGACATGGGCATAAACTTGCCGGTCGACGGGTTAAACACATCCGAAACCGTGGCTGGGATGGCCGTGTCTACGCCAGACACATTGGACAAGTCGATGAGCGACATCAGGCGGTTCAGGTACGATTCGACGTTGCTGGGGGTCTGGGCAGCCGCAATGGCGGCGTAGCACGAGACAAGGGCGACGGTGACACAGGTAGGCTTCATGGCAACTTCTGCTGGATTGGAAGAAATGACACAGGGGGTCGCTTTGACGTTTATCGGTATAGAATAAAGGCAGACAGAATACTGCTGATGCTGAATCCAATTGCTGGAGCTAGAGCGTGTCCAGCAGAGTATTTATACGTTAAACATTTACGAAGTGGCAATCTTTTGGAACAGCGGGTCCGGGCGCAGAGCCACGGTGATATCATCCTCGGCAATAGCCAGACGCACCTGCTGATGGACATCCAGCAGACTGGACTCTGCCAGGATGCATCGCGTGGCACCAAGCTGCGAGCAAATCTTGGAGATATTTTCGTAGGTCGGCACAGCCAGCTCGTGCAGCTGACACAGCTGGCGGTGAACAAACGCGACGTCACCGAGTGGCACCTCGGGCACGCCGGCCTTGCGGATAGCCGCACGCAGGGCAACCAGGAAAATCTTCTGCTGCGTGGATGCGTTCTGGACGAATGCGACGTTGCCCGACGCGTACATCTCCTTGACCGCTCGGTCGATGGTCATCATGGTGACCAGACAGGGGTTTAAATTTGACTGCCTATCAGATGCATTCGGTCGGCGGGTCCACTCGGCCTCGACAATCTCTACAGCCCGGCGGCACACGTCCAGGGCCCGACGCGCGTCACCGGACACGGCGCTGATCTTGCGCGCACACAGCTCAACAGCATCGTCGTCGAACGCCTCGCAGCCCTCGAGCCTCGACTGCACAATGGTCATCAGCTGCTGGTGCGAGTACGGCTGGAAGTTGATCCTCGTGAGGCCCAGGCGGCTGGACACCTTGTGGTGCAGCATGCGCTCGGGCAGATCCATCGTGTTGGCAATGGCCACGACCACAAGCTTTGCGTGCGGCCGGTGCGGCCAGTCGAAGAAATTGTACATGATCGACTGCGACTTGGTCACAAGCAGATCGAGCTCGTCCATCAGGACCACATACGAGTGCCTCCGGGGACTCGGCGTGCTAAAGTGTTTCTCGAGCAGCTGCGCCGCATGCTTGGGCGTGGCCTTCTCGCCAGAAACCGCCTGCCACAGCTGCGTGTATGCCTGCGACGGCTCGGTCATCTTCATCCCGTTAAGCTCGATGTACTCAAACTCAGGCAGCTCGCCCTCATCCGCGTTCTCCTTCAGCGTGCGAATCACCTCATGAACCGTCGCCGTCTTGCCGGTCCCCGGGACGCCCGAGATATACATGCACATGCTGTTGCGCTCCTCCAGCGCCGTGTACAGGCTGCCGTAGATCTCGGCAAACTCGTCCTCACGACAGGGAAGCGTGTCGGGCGTCGCGGACACGTGCAGCCGCTGCCGCGCGGTCTCGTAGATGGTCTGGGTGGATTCCGATGCATTGGTGGATGACGTGCCGCGGGCAGCGCGTTTCAGGATGGCTGCGCTGACTGCCGCCGGCTGGATGTCCGCGAGGCGCTTGCGTCGCTTGGTGGCTGTCGACGGCGTGGCCGCGCGTGCCACGCTGACCGTTGCCAGCGTTGCTCGCCGCGAGCGCACTGCTGCCGACCGCCTGGCCGGCGTCTTGAGCGGCTTCTCGGCAGCTGGTTCCACAAAGTCCTCATCCTCGTCGTCGTCAATCTCTCGATCCTCGTCGTCATCGACATCATCCTCGTTGTCGCTGTGGTGCTTTCTGCGCCTCTTCGACGCCCCAGACTTTGCGGCAGACGCAGAGGCAGCATTGCGCTTCGATGCCACCTTCATGCGCCCGGCCTTCGTAGCAGCCTCCTTCCCCAGCATCTTCTTCTCAGTCTTTGCAAACATCTCTGCGTCCACAGCCGGATCGAGTATTTTGCCGCCGTGGTAGAACGCGTCCCAGTCAAGGTCGCCGACTGCCGCAGAGTGCTCGTTGAAATAGCGACAGCAAAACCACGTCTTTGTCCTGCCAGAAGACTTGGCTGTCGGGCTTGGTTTCGCGTCGAACGCCGCGCGCGACAGCACGTCGAGCGGCGCCAGGATCATATCGGGCGTGATCAGGTCGTCGGCATTCGAATAGAACACCTCGTTGGGCTCGGCCACCACCTCCTTCGCCCTCTTGTTCAGAAACATCTCGTTTCGCCGAAGAAGCCACCGCGCCACCATCTGCTTCTCGCCGCGCTCGTTCTCCCACAGCCGGTGGATTGTGGCCAGGTGCGGGTCGTCGCTGCTGCTCTGGACCTGCACCGTTTGTCCGAGTCGGTACTCGGCGCCGTTGACGATGACGCTGCGGTACAGCTCCTTGTTGGTCATGCCGCTGTGCCGGGTTACACGTCGCGCCGCTCGTATCGCACTGATGCTCTTGCCGCCGCCGTCCACGCGCTCGCCCCACTCAACCACTGCTTCGGTGTCGGAGTCAGAGTCGTATGCCAGATGCTGCTTGCGCTTGGCCCGTGGCTGCTTGGCCTGCTTTGCCGCCTTTTCGAGGCGGCTCGCCACCTTGCTGCGCTGCATGCTAGCAGACATTGAAATGCAAATTTTTGTCTGTATGTAAATGAAGAAAAATTTAAGAGAAGAAAAGTCGCGCTTTTTTAAACCAAACAAAGCACGGACAAAAAAGCGGTGCTCTGTTGATCACGATTGCGCGTAAAGTCAACAAACAATCGATTTTTAGCTTTGCGATTTGTGGCCTGCAATGTCGGTCCACTTCACGTGCGCTTCCTGGTGGTGCATATTTACGCGCGGCGCCAGCGGGTTGAAGTTGATGCCCAGCCACATCTGCGACGTCGCCACTCCGTTGCGACCTGTCAAAGAAGCCCCGTTGTCGGCAGTCGCCCACAGAAGGTTCAGGAGATCGCGTGTAGGCGTCAGCGTCGCGAACTGCCGCATATTGTCTCCGACAGACGACATGAGCATGCTAAGGAACTTTAGCGAGTTTGCCAGCATCAGAAACAGCGCCCGGATGTTTGCCTTGTTATCGCTATTGACTGCCAGCAGACTCAGCAGCGTCACACACCGCTCGATCGCATATGCTGCCAGCGACGCTGCCGATTCCGTAGGGACGTGCAAATTCCCAGAGGTAGTACGCAACACTACGTGCTCCGAAATGCTCGGCTCGTTTGCCGGAGGCCGCTGGTCCTTAGAAATCAGACGCGGCTTCAGGGCAATTAAGCTGCCACGCACATCTGGCTCCTCGCACAGGTCCCACATCGAGCTTTCTATAAGATCAGCAATATCTTTGATGCGCTCGTCATTGTCGTCGTCGTCATTGCCAAGCATAACATCCAGAATCAGCCTTGCAAGCGGAAACAGCTCGGCACCCGGGCGGAACACCGTATCGCTTTCGTTGGCCGAATGAGTTGTCGTCATTGTCGTTACCGACAGTGTCGATTGGATCTGCGGGCGCAGCGAATGCAGCGTAAACACCTCCAGCGGCAGTATCGAGAGCATTCGCTTCATTATGGCTCGGGCAATGCGAGGGTCGTGCAGCGAGCTAGCCACCGCAATGTTCTCAATCGACCGGCGCATATTTGGCTCGCTCAGATGTATATACACGTCAAGCAAGGCATCAACCGTGTCCGAAAGCGTCTTTTCATTGCTGATGCTGTCGTTGACATAGACGACCAGGCACTCCTCAAGCCACTGCCAGTTAAAGTCACGCTCGTCATGCTCGCCACGCTGGTCGTTTTCAAATCCCTGGTCACCATATGAAGTTGACTCGGCTGCAGATAGCGGAGCATCTGATGCCGTCCTTCCAGAAATGGGCTCGTCGTCGGTATCACCCATCTCGTTCTCAAAAGACGAATCGGCAGCGCCGTCGACTGAAGCGCCCTCGACATAGCGAGCTATGGCAAAGAGAACACGAGCAAGCGGGGAGACGTAGGCAACGAAATGTTTCTTTGCCAGCTGTGGTTTCATGACAACAGGGCATCCACGCGTCAGCGGCAGACCCTGGACAAGAGTAGTGCCCATGTCATACCACGGCACCACCATGTACAAGCTGTCGACAGAAGTCAGCAGCTGGCGAAGAATGCCGCGTGCAGTGGGATTCTCTGGCAGGGCTGATAGTATGCGTGGCAACACGTGGTTCAGGAACCAGTCGTGGAAGTCGGCAAACGCAAGCCTGTCGCGATCAGTGTCTGGATTCAAGACAGAGACCAGTAGCTGGATTGGATGAAGCATGAACGCCGACAAGGGGCTGGTCAGAATCCCGCTTGCGTCCGTTGACAGCGGAACCCCAAGAATAGCATCGACAGCGTTTCTCTGCATAACCCTCAACTGCTTGGTCGTGAAGAGCTCGACGATCGCCTGTCTTGCCACTGGCATCCACCGCGACCAGCGGCTGTTCCACTGCTTTCCGCCATCCTGCAGAATATCGCTGACGATGACAGAGCCTGCACAGAGAACCATTGTTCGTGGGCACAGGCGTGGGTCTGCTGCCCACATCCCAATGCACGCCCGTGCCTTCTTGCTCCAATCCGGCTCAATCGGGAGATCTTTGCTGAACTTTGGCGGCTGTGGCTTTAGTAGTGCGTTAAAGTAGGGCAGTAGGGTGGACACCGGCGATAGGTCCAGACAGTCGGTAAGCCAGATGTGAATTGGTGTATCGCTCATGCTCTTTCCGTAGCACAGTGCAGTCAACAAAAGAAGAATCCGAAGGCAGGTCTCAGGACTGGCCACAGTACCTCCGTCGCTTTGACTGGTGCTGTTTTTGGTACCAGCATTCGCCACTGCTGCTGATGCAGCTTGACTCTGCTCGGCAGTTGTTGGAATACGTTTCTGATGTGTAGTTTGTTGGGAGCGCACCTTTCCGCCGACGACTGCATTGAATGTGGGTCCTGTCTTTGATTGGGCCAGCTCCCGAGCTCTACTATAATTTCCGTGTGCTGCCTTTGTCGCCTCTGTAGCTACCGCTGCTGGCAAAGACGATGGGTAGGCATTGTCTGCCTCGATCGGAGAAAACATCACGCGAATAGCTCTAAAGGGGCTCAGCTCGCGGTCGTAAATGGTACGCTTCTGCCACATGTTCTCGGCTACTGCCCCAATTACCAGATCGACGGCAACGACAGGGTCGGCCAGCATAAACTGCACGATCACTAGCTCCAGGTAGAGCCTCACATTCGAAGGGAATCCCTCCGAAACAAGCTCCTGTATATATGCGCGCGATTTGGAGTACGGAAGCTCGGCCACATTGCGACGCCAGACTGCCACAGCTGCAGTGACATTGCAGGCTTTCGTGCTGGACTGGGACTCATCCAGCAGCAGTCGCTGCATTATGTTTGCCACTCTGAATGGATTTCCCGACTGCCTCCCCGGCTTCTGCGCCTGTGCGGGCACCTGATTCCAGACCAGCAGATCCGCCAGAAGCGGAGAATACTCGGGCACGTCTTCTGCGTAGTGTCGCAGCATCCTCGCTACCATGCGCATATCAGATTCGGTAAACGGCAGTGCAGAGTCGTGGATTCCCAGCTGGCGAGCGAAATCTGCAATCAAGCACTCAGACAGAATCACAATGCTCTTGTCAAATCCGGACTGTGCAAACGCTTCAGCTTCTCTGCCTTTCGCGTCGCCAGAGTAGATCTGCGGAACAAACAGCGGCTCCAGCGCTCCAGTCCATAGCTTAAGGCCGTCAGCAGTCAGCATCTGATCTATCGCCTTTAGTGATGCAATTCCCTGCTTGGTTATCGAGACTGCAAGAGATCCGTCGCTGTGTGTGCGCACCGTTTTTCGGGCTGCCTCAGTGCACTGGGTCATAGCAAGGTAAGCTAAGAATGCTCCAGTGGGACAGCACAAGGCAACTGTCACTTGCCAGCGACCTGGATCGACCGTGTTATCTGCGGCTAGACGCGAATGTCCTGCAGCCGAAAGTCTATGTAAACACGACCACAGGATGCTCAGCACCGAGCCATAGTCATTACCGCTGCTTGTAGAGATACCAAAATCTGCGTTTGCCAGCGCCTCCCACTGCTCAAGATTGACCTTGCTCAGCGCAGCAACCACCTCAGCCGCGCGGTTGTTGGCAATATAGAACAGCAATGTACGCTCTATCGTTGCGGCAATTTGGGTCGGTAGTAGCTGGGGCGCCATAAACGACTGGCCAAACTGTACAAACTCGCACAGCCACCCAATCAGCAGCTGTGTTACCTCTTCGGAGCTCGGGCGCGATAGTGCTGTTGACTGGGTGCTGTCCATAAAGATATGCGACAAATCATCCACGGCAGAGTGGCGCATAAACGGGTACTCGACTAGTCGACTCGTAACGCTGCTAAGCTCTAAGCGCCCCATTGACGGGTCTAAAGCTGCATCCGATGTGTTCAGCGAAAACACGTCAAAGAAGACTGCTGTTGTGCGAAGAACCCTCGTCAGCCGCGCTGTCAGATCCTGTGGCGCATCGGGAATTTTTTCGGGAGATAGCGCGCCGGCAACATCACCCCACGGCTGGTCAATGTTAAACGTTGCTGTAGCCATGCGCAGCATCAGCAGTTCGGCATACTGTGGAATCGCACTAGTTCCCTGCGGGTAGGATCCGTACATCGGCGAATAGCATATGTGTAAAGCCGACGACTTCATATCTCGCAGGCATTCGACAAGTTTGCCCATATCCATTGCTTCAGTCAGGGCCTTTTCCTCAAATCCAAGTATTGGCGCCAACCCATAGCATGTATGTGTCAGGCTGGCTGTGAGGCACTCAGCCGATCCAGGGATGGCATCTGTATGCGCTGTGTTCTTGCAGAATGCTTCAAACATCTGGAGCATACGGTGCTGCTCGCTCATCATGCCGTATACCGACGACGCGTCCAGAGCAATGACTTTGCCCAATATGGCCTGCTCAAACTGTTCCAGACGCTGTTCTTCGGCAGTAATCGCATTCGCATCGAGGGCCCAGCCCATGTTAGCACCCCCGTTCACGACTCCGGCACTACTATCGCTAATTGGATGCCTGGAATGTGGCAGAAGCATCCGACGCATTAGAAAGTTACGAATGAGCTCTGTTGTCGCGACAAGATGCAGCGTTGGCACGCCCCACTTGAATTGTTTTGTCGCCGGATCCTCGACGACGGTTGGCATCCGCCTGCAGAGAACTGGCCCATGATTCTCAAGAATCTGCATTATAATCTGTAGCCAGCTGCCATAGTGCGCTACCAGCTGTGCGACATACGGGCTAAGCTGCATATCGGTTTCGTCGCCATTAGGTTGGGCATGCGAGCCCACCATTGCCTTGGTCGAGTATGGAAGCAAACAGAACATTGCGAACGTCAGGCGAGCAATAGACGACCAGTGGTGCATAGCAAGCGTGCCTGCTCCCAGCACATGCGTACAGTATATCCGAATCCGACCCATGTCATATCCAGCATTCGAGTCGCCATTCTTTGCAAGTTCCTCGAGCTTCTCTAACGCATCCGCTCGACGACTGGCCTGCATGAGTGTTGCCTCAATGCTAAATCCGACATTTTTAATCCAGGATCCGTCCGATTCGGCCAGCTGTTGGATGGGAGTAGCTAGCAGCTGAAGCCGTAGCTTGTCAAAATACTCTGCGCCGAAAAACGGGTCTGGCTCATGGCTGACTGACGGATCGGCAACCACTATCTCGGGTGAAGGCTCTTGGATAGGCAGGGCGATGACTATTTTGACAAGCTCTAGGTGTGTTTGTGTAGGCCACTTAATTGTGGATATGGCCAGAGCGCTGGATAGAAACTCGCGCTGCGTCGAAAGTATTACGCGCACCAGTTCGTCTCGGGGGAGGTTTGGACTGTCCAGGACCGTTTGGAGCCCATCTATGAATTCGTTGAGTTTGTCCATTTTAAAGATAAAAAGAGAATGTGTGTTCTGGAAATTCAATACACGAAAGAATGCAAAAAAGTGACGAAACGCGATCTTGCAGTTTTCAAGCAGATCGCAGTTCCATTTGCGATCAAACATTAATCGATGTAGGCGTTTGCTGATTAAGCCCATCGATATTAAGCATACTGTGTTTTGAAAATATTAGCACTCGTTTTTTATGCCGAACCCGGAGGAAATCAATAACAATAGAAATGGTGCAAGCATATTTGACTTTTTTATTAAAGTTGTAAAGAAAATGACTAACAGGTTTAATACTTTAGACTAAAGTGATCTATTTGATATTTTTTCCTTGCAGCGCTTGATAATTGTTCAGCATGTTGTCGTCACTCTTGTAGCCACTTATTACAATTGAGCATTTTTCACACCCTTGATTAACAGGTAATTACTCAATTGGATATTTAGGCTTAAATCTGGACAACATGGAAGATTTTCCATGGAATGAGTGCGTTGTCTTGAATTCATCGGCATCTTTGATTAGCCAAATGCCCTCAGGATTAGGATGCATTCCCATGTTTATATAATCGATGTCGCTGTTTATCTTGTACAACACCGGGTTACGGATATCCTCTACAGCCATTTCAAGTGCTGTTCTAATGACACAGTATGGTTTGGAACCAACTTCGGAAAGTATCTTGCCAATGAGA
>JANBOJ010000169.1:0-35393 GCA_027574685.1 Coemansia erecta
CCGCCGCCGCCGCCTCCGCCAATGCCCGTCGAGGCCGCGCCGTACGAGGCTGTGCCGCCGCCGCCGCCGATGCCCGTGCCCCCGCCGCCTCCGCCGATGCCGGTAGAGGCTGCGCCGGCAGCCGTGGTCGAGGAGGAGTGCGAGGAGGTGGTCCCGCCGCCCGCGCCAGTCATGCCCCCGCTGCCGCCCCCGGTGCCGCCCATGCCGATGGCGTCGGTTGCCAACGAGGTGGTGCTGGCGTACACCAACACGGCCGGCGGCAACATGCCGGCAATCTGCATCCCGTTCCCCTCCGCCGCCGGCCTGGCGCCGGCCGCCCTGGCGCCCGTGTACAACGCGCTGCCGCCGCCGCCCATCGTCTAGTTAGTTTTGCCTCTTACATATACTTTTCTCTTTTTTTCCTTTCTTGATATTAAAAACTCCGTCAGTTGCCAGCTATCTACTTGGGCTTCGAGTAGCGCCGCTGCATGGGAAGCTCGACCTCGCTGCCCTGGCTCAGCGCCGCCGGCCGCCTGCGCGTCAGCAGCGCGTCGCCCGCGCCAGCCGCCGACGCGCCGGCATCCGCCAGGCGAGGGAAGTGGAAGCCGCTGGCCACGCTGCCGTCGCCGTCGGACGCAAACACCTGCGCGCGCGGCATAACCACGGCGGCAGGCGACGTGGGCGACGCCGGCAGGATGCCCTGGCGCGGGCCAAAGCCCACGGCAGCCGGCGGCGGCGACGCCAGCGGCACCGCCAGCGGCGGGGCAGAGGCGCTAGTGGCGGCATGCGCGGCCGCAAAGTTGCTGCGGCGCGGCGGCGGCAGCGGCGGCGGCATCGTGTCGCTCTTCTGTGCGCCGGCGGCGGTGCCCACGGTGCTCTGCCACCACGTCTTGGCCGACTCGGCGGCCTGGCTGTCTTTGGCGCGCCTGAACAGCGACGCGGCCGACGTCAGCAGGTCGCTCTTGACCGACGCCGCCTTGGCCGCCGCCGACGCCGACGACGTTGTGTCGGACGAGTTGGAGGTCGCCGTGGTGCCCAGCGTCGACCGGCTGTGGCTGTGGCCGTGGCGCGACCTGTGCGGCTCTGAAGCCGGCGCGTCCTCGCCCGCCGAGTCGGAGCAGTCGCCGGCCAGCGGCCGCGGCGTGACCATCTTGCGCGCCGACGCCGATGCTGCCGGCTGCCCGAGCTCCACGTCGGTCATCGAGAACGGCCGAGCACGCGGCTGGCCCCGGCCGCCCTCGCCCACAGCCCCCTCTGCCTCTTGCTCCTCTCCATCTTCCTCCTCCTCCTCCCTGTGATGCCGCTGCCGCTGCTGTTGCTCTCCAGCCGCCGCATCGTCCGTGTCGAGCCCGGCGTCGTAGTACTCCTTGAGCGCGGTCTCGAGCACGGCGCCCTCGGCCACGGTGGTCGGGAAGAACACGGTGTCGTCGAGGTTGGGCAGCACCAGCGTGGTGCGCACAATGTCGTAGATCTGCTTCTCGATGGCCTGCGACACGGCCGCGTAGCGCACCTGCTTCTGCATAAACACCGGGTGCACGCTCAGCCGGATGCTCGGCATATCGTAGAACCCCATCCAGAAGCGGTTGGACGGCGCCGGCTTGAACCTGACCAGCATGCGGCCGGCCAGGCTCTGCAGCACCACCTCCAGGGACACCGTCAGCCGCAGGCCGCCCAGCCTGACGGCCGTGTCCAGCGCCAGCCGGAACCCGCCCTTGTAGTGCACGAACATCGACACGTCCACCAGCCCCGACGCGTCGAACGCCGCCAGCTGCGGCTCCGTGATCACCGGCACGTTGTCGCCGATGTCCAGCCCGGCCACCACGATGCGCTCGAGGAACACCGGCCGCTCGACCCGGTCGAACTTGCTCTGCATCTTGCGCATAAAGTGCCGCCGCGCCCACTCCGTGCGGTAGGCCGCCAGGAACATGCGCCCGAACACGGCGTTCAGCCACTCGTCCGGCCGCACGGCGCCCGGCGCCGCCGACGGCCCGCGCGCCGCGACCGTGTGCTGGATGGCCTGGATGCCCGCCCGGTCGGGCACCATGCACGACTGCCGCAGCCTGCGCTGCATGCGCGCCCGGCGCCCAGCCGACACGTGCCCGCTCTCCTGCTCACCCTCGCCCTCGCCCTCCTCCTCGCTGCTCTCCGCGGCCACGGCCGCCAGCGAGCTCCACATCAGCGCCAGGTACCAGTCCTCCTTGTCGGCCGGGCGGTCCACGTACACGTAGTACTCGACCACCTGGCGCTTGTACATGCGCGCCTCGACGCTGTCGTCCAGCGGCGCCAGTCTGACGGGCGTCTTGCGCGAGTACACCTGCGCCTCGCCGGCGCCCGGCCGGTGGTGCAGGCTCACGCGGTACTTGGTCATGATGATCACGCCGCGGCACTCGCCCATCGCCTCGCCGTCGTACATCACCAGCGTGTCGCCCGTCAGAACCACGTAGTACAGGTCGTCCAGGCCCTCGGCCACCATGGCGTCCGGCGCGCCCTCCAGGGCCGCCGCGTTGCTGCTGCCGCCGCCGCCGCTGCCGCTGCCCCGCCCGTTGATCCACTTGGCCAGCCCGCGCGCCACCAGGTCGCCGATTTTGGTGCCCTGGTCGGCCAAGGCCGGCGGCGCGCTGCCCAGCGACCGCGTGATGCGCAGCCACCCGGCCCGCCGCACGCCGTACGGCGACGCCGGCTGCCGCCCCTCGGCGGGCTTCGGCGGCTCCTTGGGCGCGTCGGAATTGCGCCGTGGCGAGCCTTCGCTGTTTCTGCTTCTGCTGCTGTCCCTGTCGCTGTCGCTTGGCAGCAGCGTCCAGAGCACGAACAGCCCGCCGAGCACCAGCGCCGGCAGCGTCAGCACGCCCAGCACGTATGTCAGCAGCAGCTGCCCCAGCGTCACATGCATTGCCTCCCCCTCCTCTGAGTATGTGTGTCTGTCTTTGCCCGCCTGTCGGCTGTTGCCTGGTGTAATGCACTGCTGCGGTTGCAAGGTTGGTCCGCAGAGCAAATGGAAATAATGGAAGTGGGAATGAAGGTCAATAATTTAAAAATACAGCTTTGGAGTCGTCGCAGAACAGAAGACTGAGTGGCTGACCCATGATGGCACGTCACCCGCATGCTCTCTCTCTCTCACTCGGCAATCTCTTTATGCGCCTTTTTCCACCTTTTTTTTCTAGAGTCCTTTTTCACTATTTCAGCCGATTTTTCTGCTTTTTTGCCTCGCCGTTCTACAAAGCCGCCCCTTCATTGCTTTTCCACCTTGAAATAAGCCCCCTTCCCGCGGCAATGGCCCTTCCCGCCGCAGACAACGGCGACCCCGACCTGCTCCTGCGCGTGCAGTTCGGCGGCACGCTCGCGCGGCGCACGCGGCGCAAAATCGAGCGCTACATCGCACGCGCCTTAAGCCGCCCGTCCTCGCGGCCAACGGGCCGCAAGCGGCGGCGATACGACACGAGCAGCTCCTCAAGCCCCTCCTCCGACGAGTGCGAGGATCCGGGGGCCTCAGGCCTCTCAATCACGTACTACGACACGGGCTTCACGCTGGACACCACGGCGGACGCGTCCGACGCCAACGTCAGCTACACGCGCGCCACGCACGCCGTGCTCGGGCTCGACGCAGCGCAGCAGGGGCTGGCGAACCTGTGCTTCAACTGCTCTCTGCCCGGCCACGACCTGCGCTCCTGCCCCATGCCGGCCGACGCCCGGCTTATCGAGGCCAACCGCGCGGCGTTCAACGAGAAAAACCCGCAGCAGTTCGCCTCGCGGCTCTACCTCGTGGCCGAGCACGAGCGGCGCATGGACGAGCTGCGCGCGAAATACGCGCCCGGCGGGGCGCTGTCCGACGCCCTGCGCGAGGCCCTGGGGCTGGCGCAGGAGGGGGACGTGCCGGAGTATGTCGGGAGCATGTATCACTTTGGGTATCCGCCGGCGTACCTGGGATGCGATCCGGAGCAGGATCCGCTGCTGGTCAGGGAGTCGCGGCGCAGGGGGCAGGTGCTGCCGGAAGAGTCGGCGCCGGAGACGCCCACGCTGCATATCTACAACGACGCGGCTGACTACGACAGCAGGGCGCACGAGGCGGAGGAGCATGGGAATGAGAATGCTGCCGAGCGTCCTGCGCCAGACGGAGACGAGGCGGACAGCGA
Source organism: Coemansia erecta (assembly GCA_027574685.1). Classification (NCBI taxonomy): domain Eukaryota; kingdom Fungi; phylum Kickxellomycota; class Kickxellomycetes; order Kickxellales; family Kickxellaceae; genus Coemansia; species Coemansia erecta. The sequence continues at coordinate 4,110 of JANBOJ010000169.1, forward strand.
CGAGGAGGGCGCCATCTCCGAGTCCGAGTCGGAGCGCGAGCCCGAACGCTTGGCCGAGCAGGCTGAAGACCGCTACGCAGAGGACAGGCCCTACAACATCCCCCTGGTCCGCTACCCCGGGCTGGATCTATCGGAGTTTGATTTCGACTCGACGTCGCACCCCGGCAGGCCCCTCCGGCCCAAGACGCCCCGGCGCCGCTCGGATAACCTCCGCTACGAGCGAGAGGGCCGCAGCGGCGGCAGGCCCCGCCGCAGCCGCAGCCCGCAGCGCGCGCATGGCTACGGCGAGCCCTACGCCGACGCCAGACACCGTACGCCGCGGTACTCCAGGGACGACGCCGACGGGTACGGGGATCCCCAGTACGCGCACGCGGCGGGCGGCGGAGACCAGTGGGCGCGCGGCGGAGACCAGTGGGCGGGCATGCTCGACGGGTATTACCGCTCGGCAGACCACTCTGGCAGCTACAGCCGCTGTCCGGACGACCGCGACTACTACGACCCGTACTACCCGAGGCGCGAGGACGACCGCGGATATTACTACGACTCGCTGCGGTATCCCGGCAGCAGCACGGGCATGTCCGGGACGATGTTCTCTCCCGGCATGCCGATGCCTCCGCCTAACATGCCGATGCCTCCTCCGGTCCCGATGCCGCACAGAATGCCCATGCCGCCGCCGGTTCCCCCGCCGATGCCGCCGCCCGTCCCTCCGACGACGCTGCCTCCGATGCCGCCGCCGCCCATACCGCCGCCGCAGGCGCTCTCGTTTAACGACGACAGCCAGGGCCCCACGACATACCACTCGCTCGAGTCCAGCGTGGCCAGTCCGCAGCCCCAGCAGCAGAACGAGGCGGCATCTGGCGCCCCTGGCGACCGGATAACCACCGTTGCTCCGCTCAGCAGCGCCGATAACGTCTCCGAGTACGACAGCGATGTTGAGGATGGCGAGTGCGACATGGAAGAGTCCGACTAGCGGAGAAGAAACAACGCATTTATATTGATCATAGACAGACGCCTTCTCTCTCTCTCTCTCTCTCTTCCTCTTTTGCTCAGCGCTCTATGCGAGCAAGGAGGCTGCGCTTGGAATGGCCAGTCCAGTCGTGGTCAAACACCGCATAGTCCCACGAGTCAAGGTACTCGCCGTCGCCCACGTATATCACGTCCTTCCTGACGCTCTCGACCTGCACGCCCACGGCCTTCTCCATCCACCCGCGCATCCCGACGTTCTTGCCCGTGGTCAGCAGCACAATGCGGTGCAGGCGGAGGTGCTCGAACCCGTACTGCAGCGTCAGGTACAGCGCCGCGGTGCTGACGCCCGAGCGCCAGAACCTCGCGTCCAGAATGATCCCGGCCTCGGACCCGCGGTCCTTCCCGTTGATGCTGCTCAGGCCGCAGCACCCGACCACCGCGTACGGCTCGTCCACCTCGATCGCGCCATTGTCAACCGGGATGCTCCTGGGCGGCAGAAACTCGTCCGCCTGCATTTTCCCACGGATCTGCTCCGGAATCTGCGACTGCTTCAGCGCAATGGCAAAGTTCACCTGCTGCCGGTCCTTGATCTGGATCGCGTCGCGGTGCTGGCGCCGGTCCGCCGCGTCCTCGGGGGTGTGGCCGTGGGGCTTGGTCATGAACTGAAGGAATTGCATTGTTGTCGGGTCGGACAGCAGCCGGGCCATCGAGGGGTCCTGGTCGGCGTCGGGCGGCAGAAGCACCACCCGGGCGCTGTCGATTCCCCAGCGCTGGGGAACCATGCTCTGGATATCGATCTCCTGGTGCGGCATACTTTAGTCGTGGCACAAGCTAATCAAAGTGAAGAAAAAAATACTGTGTGGGAAGGGTAATGATAAGTGCGGCCAAGAAACGCGGGCTGCTTGCTCTGACTCACTCTGGCCATCTCGGGATCGTCCCGCGACACAGAACAGTCTCTGCACGTGAGTTTAGCCGCTGATCCTGATCACCTCCCGCCTGATCGATCTATACGCGTAATCAGGCTGCTTCTTGCCGCGTCATTGCCCAGCATTTCCTCCACTTGTCAAGCAGGTCTCTACGTTTTTTTTCCCTGCTGTCCTTGCCTTTCGACTTTCTTAATTTTGCATCAGCTTTCCGTATATTTCTTGCCCATTCTACATTTTTGTACTGCACGGTCTAGCGGGTATTGCAAGCACGAACAACTCTGGGCTACCTCTAAAATGAGCAATCGCAGCGCCAGCGCCGGTTACGACCGCCACATTACCATTTTCTCTCCCGAAGGACGCCTGTTCCAAGTCGGTATGTATTTCAGTACCCCCCCTCTCTCGTATTCATATTATGGAAGAGTGTTTCTCTGGTGGGCAATCTTGCAACTAAATTTCACACCAACCCACTCTTTTTATTATTTTCTACATTTAGAGTATGCGTTCAAGGCCATTTCCAACGCCGGCCTGACCTCGGTCGGAGTGCGCGGCAAGGACAGCGTCGTGATTGCGACTCAGAAGAAGGTGCCAGACAAGCTGATTGACTCGAGCACCGTCACCCACATATTCCAGATCACGCCGTTCATCGGGTGCGTGATGACGGGGCTGGATCCTGACGGCCGGAACCAGGTGATGCGCGCGCGGCAGGAGGCGGCCGAGTTCAAGTACAAGAACGGGTACGATATCTCGGCAGACATCCTGGCCAAGCGCATGGCGAACATCAACCAGGTGTACACACAGAAGGCGTTCATGCGGCCGCTGGGCGTGTCCATGATCCTTATTGGGTGGGATATCGAGCGCGGGCCCCAGCTGTACAAGACAGATCCGGCGGGGTATTTCGCCGGATATCAGGCTACCGCTGCGGGCGCCAAGCACCAGGAGGCGTTCAACTATCTCGAGAAGAAGCTGAAGGGCGACGAGCAGCCCAATGCCGAGGACACGCTCGAGCTGGCAATCTCCACCCTGTCGTCGGTCTTGTCGGCCAGCTTCAAGGCGCACGACCTCGAGATCGCCGTGGTTGACAGAGAGACGCAGAAGTTCCACATCCTTACTGCAGACGAAATCGACGCCGAGCTGTCGCGCATCGCCGAGAAGGACTGAGTAACTCTCTCTCTCTCACTCTTGTCGCACCTACAAGCGCTGGCTGTTACTCTAACAAACTGTCTTTTATTGTTCTCTCTTCATTCCCAAATATATATATATTAAAAACGCTCGTCATGTCGATTTTCAGTGTCCGCCAAACGGGGAGCACAGACACCCGGCGGCACGAATCGGCCACGAGAGCACAGACCCCATGGCCAAGCCCGTGCCGATCGAGATGGCAACGATGGATCCGGCTATTGTCGGATGGCTGCTTAGGCCCGGTGCGATGATCGCCGCACGAGTGGACAGGTATCCGTTGGTGAGGCCCAGCATGACGACAAGCGCCAGGAACACATAGTCTGAGTCGATCCAGTTGTACCACGCAGAGAAGCCCAGGTGGCAGACAAAGAACGCCGGGATTAGCAGGACCCGGGCCAGCGCAATCGACATCAGAGACGAAACGCGCGAGACCGGAATCGATGGTGCCACACGGCGGCCCAGGAAGTCGCCAATATTGTATATGAAGAAGTGCCACTCCGTCAGCAGCTTGAACCCAGAAGTCGACGTCACCAGCGCAGTCACCGACGGGTAGACGGACAGCGTGATTGCAAAATCCAGCACAATGACGTACGTGTAGCCCGAGATCTGCTTGAACGTGGTCCTGAATGCGTCGATTCCGGAGAAAAGGGGCGAGGTCATGGCTGCCGACGAGATAAGCAGTTCGGCCTCGTCTACTGCGCCGCCAGACTGGCTGCCCAGCGGATATGCGAGTCTGCTCTGCTGCTGGTAGTAGGGGTCGCGCCGCACGTACAGAAAGCCCAGCGTAAGTGTCAGGTTGACGACTGTGGCAAACACAAAGTACGCAATGGTTCGTGAAATTAGACCCTCATCCGCCTCACCGGCACCTATGGCTACTGTTGGCGGAGAGACCGTGTATGCCGTGACCAGCTGCGCGACTGTCGCAATCAGGCCAGCCACTGCCTGACCGCTAAACACGCCCTCGACATGTGACGATGTAAAGTGGGCCACAAGCGCAAACAGCGAGTTTGTCAGCATTCCGCTAGACACCGCGGTTGCGATAAGCTGCAATGTCACAATGTAGAACGACACGTCCCCGCGATACTCCCGCATGACGGGCATTGCCATACCGACGACGTATGCCACCGTATTAGCTATCAGCCCGCCAAGGATGCGCTTGTTTGGGTCCGCCCTTGTCACGGTCGCCATTGCATACAGGGTCGAAACAAAGTTTGTCACCATGTATGCAACCGAGAACGAGTTCTGGTATGTCGCCTGATGCGCGCTCCCGGCGAACTGGTAGTGGTAGAACTCGGACGCGCTGATAAACAGGTTCCACGGAAGCAGCGTGGCCAGACCCATTCCAAGGAACAAAAAATATGTTATCCGCTGGCTTCTACCCATGCCTGCATAGCCACCAGCTGCCGTGGCTCCAGTGTCCATGTCAGAGAGCTCCGAGTCGGTGTCAGCGAACAGCTGCCGCCGCTGCTGTGCCGCCCTGGACGACGATGATGCCTGGTTCATTATTTTGCTGCCGCAGAAGCTGTAGGGATAGTCGTTTCAAGACGCAGAGGCGTATGCTATGCAATTGACAGAATGGGTGATGAATTGGGAGGTTGCAGGGATATGTAACAGATTAGACTGGCAGTCAGACAGAAAGAAGATACGAAATTCAAAGGACCGAAAACGAAAGGGAAAAGAAAGGCGGTTTGTGTTTTGAGCCGGCTTGAACACGTGAATGAAAAAACATTGAGACTCAGCCCAGAGAATCTCTGTGTTGCACAGCATATTCTGGTATCATTGGTGATCCAATAGGAGCAACCTGGCAGAAGCTATCTTTTCTTTGTCTTTTTTGGCCAGTGCACTTGCTTTTGGAGGAATGCGAGTGTCTCTACCAGGCTCGAGCGCGTGCACATTGGAAAATTTTCCCGAATCAAGGCGCTGGCGCTAGCGATAGCAGCAGAAGAAAAAGTCAAATGACGCTATGCTTGCCGTCATCTGTAGAAGGTTCTGTGCAGAACGCGTCTCCTGCCTATTGCTACAAACAACATACCACGACAATACACCTACAGGTCCTTTCTCTCCTTACAAATGCGAATAAGCAAGTTTTGGTCGTGACCACCCATGAAAGAGAAGAAGCAAAAAGGGCTGAATAAGCGGCATTGCAGCACGTAAATATCATTATGCCTATGGCTCTGATACGACGACATCCCAAACATATATTGTCAAAATTATATATATATATGTGTGTGTGTGTGCGTGTGTGCTCAAGCGACCTTCCACATGCTGTTCATCCCTCTCCTTCCTTTATTCCATATACATCATCCCATTTATAACTTTTTTCTCTGATATTTAAAAAAATGCAAAAGCTAAGTACTCTTGCGGCAATACCGTCGCCGCCATACATCACCAAGGCGGCAACAATAGCAGACCCCGAGCGGACCAAGCTTGTCAAATGTCCCGAGTGCGTGTGCTACTTTCAAAACCCGGTCAGGCTGGCTGCCCACGCGAATGTGTGGCACTACAAGTCGCCGCCCAAGTCGCCCACAAAGACATTCAGCAAGACGTCCGACAAGCAAGAAGGCAAAAAGGCAGCACCAACACCACCTCCAGTCCCCCGCCGCCAGAGCCACTAGCAACACCCTAATCACTCATTGACCACCAGCCGTGAGGCACCGGCCACAGCCGTATGTATAGCCACTGGCAAGAGCAAGGTCAGCTAATTTTTATTATTTATCTTCCGATATCGTAAGCAAGCAATATAAGTGTATTAATAGTTTCTCCACAAAGAGCAGGATCACCAGGCGGCGGCCGTCCAGAAAGAAGAGGAACTTCCTCAAAAGACAAGTGAGGCGCTGGGGGGTAGCCAGGGATGATCCGGCCGCCGAACTTGAAGTATTGGATGTGAAAATCGTGTAAACCGCCAGCGCATACAGCTTTGCTTTTCTCACACTTTTATTTTTTTAATTCGAGCTTCTGCTTTATTCCCGTACACTTGAATTCGCCACCGCTTCTGTTGTTAATCGGCCTATTCAATTCGAAACTAAGCCAGCCGCCAGCTACTACTGCTCGAGTACACCGGCCTCTGAACATTCTCTCCGTGCCCGCACATATAGACACGCGGATACGGACACAGACACATACACGAGTGCCTTCTCCACCCTTTTTTCCCTTTCGACGAGCAAGTAGACTTGTTCTCCGAAATTTGGTTTATCTCGTTCACACTCTTTTTTTCTCTGCTAGCCCTGAACGGTGCTACTGCCAAGTCTATTACGTACTCTCCTTCTTGTGCCCACCGGCCTCTCTCCCCCGCGCTATTATTTCACTCTTATAATTCTGCGCTTGTTGTACAACGCAAGCCTGCGCATATCTTCTCGGCCCGCTTTATTCGGGAGAACGACTCTGCAGCTATACACATCAGTCAGCACGTCGAGCGAGCGGCGTAGTCTGCTGATTTGCGCGCAAACAATCAGCTTCGTATAAAACAGCAGCCGCAGCCTACCGCAGAGTCTCAGAAGGGCTGTATTGCACACACACACACACACACACGCTCCTTCTCAGTATTGCCATCTGCTCTTACTGCACATAGACCATGCCAAGCGACCACAGAAAGTCGGCCGGGCTTAAAGGTATGTTTTTGCTTGCCAAAGGACATCGGGCTCACGTCGCCACAGCCGAGCGTTTCAGCAGAAAAACACACCATTGCAGAACAGAAACGCTGAAGCGGCGCTGCCACTCCCATTCAACTCCATGTAGGAAAGCTACGGGCGTTCTCAAGCACATCGCACCTCAGAGAACTGGTGCGCACGCACAGCACATCCGGCCATGCTTTAGATACAACCAGGTCCACCTCGCCGCCACCGCCAATGCCGTCCTTAGACAAGATCCCCTCGTACAGCTCGAAGCAAGGTAAGCGCCAGCGAGGAAGGCACCGCTCCCCGTTTGTTGTTAGATTGCACGCGCACACGCACACAGGCACCCGCCGCACTTATTAAAGCGCTCGCGCCTGCATTTGCATAATGGAATGGCACATGCACAGCCCTTTTTGATGTCGTGGGCGCTGTTGCTGTCGCAGCCTGCCACATGCTGTCTTGCCGCTTTTGTTGTTGTTTTTGGCTTCGACGGTCTCTAAACAGCTGTCACTGTTCCGCTTTTGGAGTCCAGGGCGAACTAAACGGGCAGGCGAGCATATGCTCTTTTCAGTACAATCCCTTCTTGAACTGCACCCCGTCTCTCCTGCCTGCTGACCCCATCCCGCATCTGTGATCCGCGTATTCGCTTCTCCGCGCCCCCCTCCCCTTTTTAGAGGTCTCCTTTTTGGATCTCTGAACAGACAAACGCCGAGCATGTTTCTGGATGTTGCTGTTGTTATTGTTGCCGCCGCTGCTGTCGCCATCTTCAATATTGCCTGCCGCAGCAGAGGCACGGCTATAGACGCCGGTGTACATATATGTATATACGCGGGCCTAGCTCGGCTCTGTACCATTTCCTCCTGGCCAACAGCAGGGATAGTATGGCGTAGCGGAGGATGGCTGCTTTTCCCTACCATGTGCATGCTTTCGAGTGCTACTCAGAACGAAGACGCCACGGAATAGCCAAATATGACGCTAATAATTAAGCCATCGTCCTTGTGAGGCGTGGTCACTCTTTTGCCGCCCCTATTTTACCTTTTTCTGTCAATTGTAGGCAGCGACCAGCATCACTTTGCTATTCGGCGACCGCTGGCCAAAAGCACATCAAAACCCTCCCTTGTCTCAGAGCGCAACGACTACTCGTACATGCTACGCGAGCGCCATTCTGCAGACATGGACACGCCCGATCCGACGTCGGCCACCGAGAGCCTGCCGCAGGTCGGTCAGCCATATTCGTTCCACGACAAACCGATGGCATCTCCAGCAGCATCCACGCTTCATGTGCCGTCAGGTACAGCGCCCGCGATTGCACTTAACACACCGTCCACGCGCCAGAGCCAGGCAAGCATATCGACAGACATGTCGACTGTTCCAATGAGACAGTCGTCTTCGCAGCAGCTTGCATCGTCGATTTTAAAGCGCGCGGGATCTGCTCTTCCGCGCAAGTCCAGCAAAGATCACGTCTCAATCTCTGACAGCAGGCCGGCCAGCAGCTCGGTATCATCCTCGACATCAAAGTGGTTCAGACGCGGAAAGAGCCGCCAGCATAGCAAGAGCAACGAGCAGCAGTCGGGCAACTACCATCTGGATATGAACTTCAACGACCTAAGCAACTTTGTTGATCTGGCAAAAGTGCGCCGCCCATCAGTCACATCTTCGATGAACACCGTCGATTCGATGGCCCTGAGCACAGGCCACGGAGCAGGCGAAAGCATCAAGGACGAGGGAGGCAGCAGCATCTACCTGGCCCCTGCTGATGCCGTCTCGCTAAATGCTGGCGACAAGCGGCGACACAACGGCTCCTCTCCCGGACCAGCCCGCCCACACCGCAGGTCGTTTGGCTCAGGTGGCAGCCCGATGCTGAAGGAGGCCATAGTTGGAGGTACTCGGTCTGTCGCATCTAGTCTTAAGGGCGGCATTCCGCGAGAGCCGAGCCTGGGATCCATGGCAAACACTGACACAACGACATCGCAGAAATCAGAGTCGCTCCCATGGCCCACCGACTACACGTGGCAGCAGCGCGATTCGTCGGTCAAGTCGCGACGACCCACTGGCCTGCAGGAGGAGGGCGAAAGCGGCAGCGAATACTCGGCATCCATTGCCGACCACGGCTCCGTGCGGTCTGCGCCGACGTTTGAGGACAAGCATCCGCTGATGCACTTTACCGATCCCTGGGCTGCTGATCGCAACCAGCGACAGACGCTGCACATGGCTGCTACTGACGGGCTGCTGGACATGTCGTCAGAAAGAAAAAACCAGTCGCTTGTGAACCTCCGAGGCCCTGCACGGTCAAGGACCGAAACCGAAGACCAGTCTGGAAACCAGCATTTGCGAGGCAGTACCAATGGAGTCCCCGAAGTTGAGTATCCTCCGCGCAAGTCCGAGCCGTGGGCACCGCCAGAGTCGTGGGCTGTCCTGCCAACAGCACACGAGGGCATCGACGAATGCGGCCTTGTTACTGGCACGTTTAGAGACACGGTTTCTGACGACGACGGGGCAACGAGCGATAGCGATGTGGAGCAGGATACGAGCATGTATTCTCTGCGTATATACAAGGAGGATTCTACGTTTGGAACATTCCACTGCCGCCTGTCGACGACCACTGCCGAGTTTATGCAGATGGCAGCCAAGAAGTTCTTTATCCCCGACATCACCCGCTACTGCCTGTACATGCAGAAGGCCAACGGTCTGGACCGCACGCTGAATGCGAACGAGCGCCCGGCCAACATCCTAAAGCGCTACCTCGAGCAGATGGGCTATCGCCCAGAGGACAACATCACGCTGCAGGGCAGGGAGGACAACAGCTACTTATGCAAGTTCTCCCTGTTCAAGGCCGCAATTCCGCGCGTGTCGCCAAACATGGAGGTCGAGGTCAGCTCGTTCCACTACGTTGACCTTCGCGCACGGAAACTGCAGACCGTGCCTGTTTTCCTCTACGCCCATGCGAACAAGATCGTCTCGCTCAACATGTCCAAAAACCCTGGTCTCAACTTTCCAGCAGACTTTGTGCAGCTCTGTGGCAACCTACGTGAACTACGTCTGTCAACATGCCAGTTCTCTCGGTTCCCCAACAGCATACAGTACTTTGAGCATCTTTCGTTCCTGGATCTGTCCGGTAACGACATCAAGCGCATGCGTAGCGCTCCACTGAGCAAGCTTACGCAGCTATCGACGCTAATGCTGCGCAACAATCGGTTGGTTGATCTCCCAGATTCACTAGCGGAGCTCAAGTCGCTGCGTGTTCTGAATGTCTCAAACAATAACCTGCCCTCGTTTCCGGTTGTAATCACTCGGATTGCGTCGCTTGAGGACCTAGACATATCGCTTAACCGCATTACGGCGATTCCCGATGCAATCTCGTCGCTGGTCAACCTGGTCAAGCTTAACATAATGGGCAATTCGCTAACGGGCAATTTGCCGAGCGGACTTGGTCGGCTCTCAAAGCTAGAGGAGCTTGATGTGCGCCAAAACAGACTTCAGGATCTGAGCATCACCTCCGAGCTTGCTGGACTGCGACTTCTGTACACCGAGAGCAACATGGTCACTCGTGCGCATATGGAGCTCACATGCGCGGCCTCTATCAGCCTACGGTCTAACAAGCTGACGCAGTGCCATTTGACAAACCCGGCTCATACACTCGTGTTCCTCGACTTGTCGCGCAACCAGCTAACCGAACTGCCGTCCGATACCTTTGTACACCTACCGATGCTAGAGCACCTTGTTCTGGACAGCAACCACATTGTCAGCATCCCTCCGTCGGTCGGCAATCTGAGCAACCTAGTCCATCTGAGCTGCGCCAACAACATCCTGTCACTGCTACCATTTGAGCTAACACGTCTTGAGAAGCTGGCTACGCTCGATCTTCACAACAATAACCTCAAGGTTCTTCCTCCCGAGATCTGGCTAATGCCAAAGCTGACGTCGATCAACCTGTCATCTAATCTGCTTGAACAGTTCCCGCACCCGAGCATGCTAGATAATCTCCGCCGCCAGCAGGGCACGTCAAGCAGCGTAAGGGCCGTAGCCGCCGCCGCTGCCGCCGCCGCTGCTGCTCAGCGCAATGGCGCAAAAATGCCTATTAGTAGCAGAGTGGGCAACAGCATCCAGCTCTCGTCGATATCGCTTCCCAGCACCCGCCAGACGAGCCCTATGGTTCGCGCGTCGTCGGAGGCTGGCGTCGATGCGATGAACCAGAGCACCGACTCGTTGAATCCCTCGTCCTCGGAGCGCATGCGCAACCGGTCGACCGATGCTGGTCGCTTGGCGCAGTCATCGTCGCTTATGATCCCTGCTCCTATCAAGCGCTACACTGTATCTGACCCACCGCCGCTGTCGCTTTCGCTGAGGGAGCTACGGATGGGAGACAACAACTTGGACGATGACGTGTTCTCGCTAATGGCATTCCTGCCAGAGCTCCGCATCCTGAACCTGTCGTACAACGAGCTCTATGACCTGCCACCATCGACCATGGCTCACATGCGCAAGATAAACGAGTTGTACCTGTCTGGCACCCAGATCAGCACGATCCCCGAGGAAGAGCCCAATGCAGCTTTCTGGCGCAGCTTACGCCTGCTCAACATCAACGGCAACAAGCTCCAGACGCTTCCGTCGTGGCTGGCAAAGATACACGGTCTTTCGGTACTCGATGTGGGCAGCAACGTGCTCAAGTACAACATTACCAACTGGCCATACGACTGGAACTGGAACTGGAATACCGGGCTCAAGTACCTGAACTTTTCGTACAACGAGCGGTTTGAGATCAAGGGCGCGCATCTGCACACGAAGGTGTTCCATGACCATGCGAAGCTGATGGGGAACAGCGGATCCGGCAATGGCCCAGCACGCGACCTGTTCAACTTTATCGCCAAGGAGCCACCCAAGTCTGACTGCGTGTCTGATTTCTACCAGCTAACAGACCTGCGCATTCTTGGCCTGCTGCAGCTCACCATCATGGTTCCTCTTCCAGACGAGATGCCCAACAGGCGTATCCGCACGACAGATCCGATCAAGCAGGTCAAGTATGGCATTGCTGACACACTTGGTCGGGATGATCGCGTGTCAGCCTGGGATCTTGCCAAGTCGAGGCTTCGCATGACCGACGACGAGTGTCTCTTTGGCCTGTTCCACGCTCGCGAGTCCAGCACATCCAGCTCGGCTATCAGCAAATATCTGTGCGACAACTTCTCGTATCTGTTCCGCGAAGAGCTTGAGAAGATTACTGATCAGATTCAAGGCGATGACTCCGACCCACGCAACGCGTCACAGCAAATCTCGGTCGACTCTGACGGCAAAAGGACGGTCAATTTTGCCGAATCGCCTACAGTGTCCACCTCCGAGGACAGCACTGCCCATGCAAGCCAGCTGACAGACGAGCAGGTACAGGCAGCGCTGCGTCGTACGTTCCTTACATTAAACAAGGATCTGGGCACGCATAACCGCCAGCTGATTGCAGCGGCAGCAGCAGCAGAGGCCTATGCCGCACGGACGGCGCGTATGCCGACGCCAGCAGTCAGCGGCGACGTAACTGCCGCCGAAAACCATCGTCTGGGGTCAGCTGATATGAACATGCCTGGCCGCAGCTCGTACGACCCAAAGAGCGCCGAATATGCCAACAGCGACTACCAAGGCGGATCGACGGCCGTTGTCGCCTATCTCCACGGTCGCACGTTGCATGTAGCCAACGTTGGCGATGCACTAGGCGTGATCAGCCGTCGTGGCACGCCCATCATGCTCTCGAAGCGCCACGATCCCTATGACGTCAGCGAGATTATGCGCATTCGGTCGATTGGCGGCTACATCACACAGCAGGGCAAGGTCCAGGGCCAGACCGACATCACCAGGGCCTTTGGGTACTTCCACCTGCTCCCATTTGTCAACGCGGATCCGACAATCAAGTCGCTCGAGCTGACCGAGGCCGACGAATTCCTGATCATGGCCAACCGCCCGGTCTGGGATGTGATAACGCCTCAGATTGCCGTCGACATTGCGCGCAAGCATCGCCGCGACCCGCGACTTGCCGCTGCGCGCGTTCGCGACCATGTCATTGCCTATGGTGTGACGAAGAGCATCATGGTGATGGTTATTGGGTTTGGCCCGATGTTTTCCAAGAACGTCGGGCGGCCGATGCGCGGGTTCAGTGTGCGAGACAGCATTTATCCTGGCGTGTCTGACCACCGTGCGAAATACGCAATGTCCAGGCGCATGTCACGCAGTCCGTCGTCCGCAATGGTTCCAACATTCGCACATCGTGCAAGCGTGTCCCAGCCTATGAGCGCGTCCGAGTTTAGGACCATTCCAGGCACGTTCCCGATCCCAGGTGCTAACCAGACAAACCCACTGACGCCTACTCAGCAGAGCATGTATGACTTTAGCGACGAGTTTGATGATTTCTCGCCGGTTATGTCATCGCGTGCGCGCCGGCAGCGAGACCGCGATGTCAATGCCCGCCCTGGAGACTCGACGCTTGCACGCCTCGAGCGTGAGGTGCCGCCGCCGATTGGCGAGGTTGTTCTGGTGTTTACGGATGTCAAGAACTCGACTATCCAGTGGGAGACCAACCAGATCGCTATGCGCAGCGCAATCAAGGTCCACAACAGCATTATGCGTCGTATGCTGCGGTCGATAGGCGGCTATGAGGTCAAGACCGAGGGCGATGCCTTTATGGTCAGCTTCCCCACTGTGGCTAGCGCACTCCACTGGTGCCTGGCTGTCCAGATGACGTTCCTGTCTGCCGACTGGCCGCAGGAGATTCTCGATTCACCCCACGCATGCCCGATATACTGGCCTCCAGAAGAAGGTCTGGGCAATGAGAGTGCAAGGAGTCGCAAGAGCGGTCTTCTTACCGAAGGGGACGGGCGGCATCTGATCTACCGCGGTCTGCGCGTGCGCATGGGAATGCATCTTGGAAGCCCGGTGTCTGAAGAGGACCCAGTGACCCGCCGCATGGACTACTTTGGGCCGATGGTGAACCGTGCGTCTCGTATCAGTGGAGCTGCCGATGGTGGTCAGGTATACGTTTCGCAAGATGTCATGGACGAGGTATATGCGATTCTTGGGATCTTTGAAACCGCCGACCACAACGGCATCACCGATATGCGTCAGATCATTGACGAGCCCTCGTTGGCGCGGGATGTCCAAGCACTCAAGAATCTCGGTCTCTGCGCAATCCAGGTCGGCGAGATCAAGCTCAAGGGACTCGAGTCTCCTGAGTTTGTGTCAATGGTCTACCCAGCGGCGCTGCGTGGCCGCATTGACATGCAGATTCAGGAAGAGGAAGAGCAGCAAAAGCTCAAGCAGCAGCAACAGCAGCAGCAGCATAATCACCGCCGCAAGAAGCAAGACTGGGCTTCGCGCGAGGCGTCGATCTCCAACGCCAAGCTCGCCAGACAGAATGGAAGCAGAGCAGGGACACCCTCAGAAAATGTATCACGTCTTATGTCTGAGGGAGGCCGGGGGCAGCGCGGCTCAGTTGACGAGGGATCTCTGTTGGAGTACTCTGAATCCTCGAGCTCCTATTCGCAGTCGGCGTTTTCATCTCCTAGAGACTCGTTCAGCAAGCAGCAGGGACCGACACCAGCGCAGCAGCGGACTATGCGCGAGCTGTCTATGGAGCTTGCAGCGGTGACCAGCAAGGCGGATGCGCGCAGCCGAATGAGGCAGATTGGCGATATGCCTCTGTGGTCAGCACCGATTACACGTCGGTCGGTCTCGTTGCTGCAGGGCCACATTCCCACGCGCGAGCGTCTCGAGAGTATTGGCGAGGATGGTGTTAATGGTGATGACGAGTACTTTGTACCATATGATGCCGTTGTTCCAGCAGTAGCTGCGGTTCGTGGTCACAAGGACCGCTCCGCCTCAAGAATCCAGTCAAGCGCACCTAGCCCACGCATACCGGTGTACATGCCACCCTACTTTATGCCATACCTCCAAGGATCGACAGGAACGTCGCCTGCTTGGAGTCGCAACGGCTCGTTCTCGTACTTTGGCGCACAGCCTTTCCTTCCTGGACAGGTGCTACCTGGCTCGATTGTTGGCAGTAGGCAGATATCGCGCGGGAGCTTTGACGCGTCGCTGGCGACACGCTCCTCCGGAAGCCGGAGGACATCGTCTATGGATATTCGGGGCATCGAGCTGATACACCTGGAGCTTTTGTACAGACTTGTGTATCGTCTGCAGATACTGGCAGTCGAACCCGATACCGATGCAGTTCTACCATCATTTGAGTTCTTTGTCGCCCACCGTGGAGACGAGGCTGGTTCGGGTCGTGTCCACCGAGCCTCCACAGTTTCAGTGTCTGCCTATTCACAGAAACGCGAATCGCCAATTTCTGCTGCATCCAAGACGTATAGGCAGACATCTCCAGGCAAACCTCATCGCCATAACCAGAGCGCCGATCACCGCCGAATCCCCTCTATCGTAGAGACGCCAGAGGAAGACGACGAAGACGTATTTGAGGACGTATCCTCCGGTATGCACCCTGCATCTTCAGCGCCGCCAGTAGCCCTTGGCATCTCGATCATATCGAGTCAGGGCGATGCTAATAGACCGAAATCGGCGTCACCCACCCTTCCACAGCGAGTGCCCAGTACCGCATCGCTGACACACCGGCACACACAGTCGGAATCTACCGAGGTGCCGCTCAAACAGCTTTCTGAGATGGCAGAAAAGGCGGACCAGCTTATGAATATTCCGCTGGCGCTTAACGAGCCGCCAATACCCTTGTATCTATCTGAGGAGATGTCGCCGGAACACCTCCTTGCAGTTCTGGCAATGCTTGCGCGTCAGATCGAGTGTGCAGTTGCTGCGCTCGAATCTCGCTGGAGCAAATTGGAGCCGGAAGCTACACCAACCTCGGATGATGAAATAGGCAACGATAACAACGTGGACGAGGAAATTGTCACTGACGGGGCACTTCGCCTTGCACTTCAAAAGGTTGCTAGCGGGAACTGCAGCGCACTGAGTAGCGGCGGATTCGAATGGACGCAAGAAGATGTCGTGCGCGCGTTGGAGGCATACGCCAATCGGATTGAGAAAGCACTTCCATAGTGCCTCGGTTAGCCGGGCTTTTTTTCTAGTGTTTAGAAGAGAATACTACCACTAGTTTATTGTTTTTGGCTGCGCTTTTCTTTACAAGTTAAGGCATATAATATTAATGATATGAACAGATGAGTACATTTTGACACAAATGCATGCATAATGCAAATTTAGGTGTGGTGGTGCTGCTGTTGTTCCTGGATACACATACCTTACATGGCATTTTTATCTTATTATGCTCGAATCCTAGCCACGCGTACCGAATACATTGCTATTTTTTTTAAAGTGAAGCCGCTCACACATTCGGAATTGCGTAGATCATATATTGTATGAGAGGCGGCTTGCATGTTTGGCAGAGACAAGACATGCATAAAACATGGTTGAATGAGCATTTATAAGCTATAAATTGTTTTTTTTTTTAAATGTTAATTACATTCAAATGTGTCATTCGATTTTGGATATGATTGGCATGCCGCTAGCCTCGACGTAGTTGGCGGTACCAAAGTGCCACATGGTTGGCGCAGGAATTCGTCATTAAACAATAACAGAAATGTATTGCCCTAATTTTAGAGAGAAAAATTTTGCACATTGTCAAAAAATGTTTGGCATATGCGCTTCACTGCATACGCACAGCACTGAGACCCACTGCAGAATAATAAAAACAGACAACTTTGGCCAATGTGCAGGCCTCACCCCGTCCCTGGTTCTGGGCACGGTGCTGCATAGGATATTTTCAGGAATATGCTTTAGCATACCACTTGATATATTTTTCCCACACTCACAGTGTATTGTCAAGCTGTACTTTTGACTCAGAGATGTACTTTCTTGAGCATGAGTATAAACAATTATTTATGAATGGATTCGGTGTGCGTTTTGTCGCCACAACAGAGCATTACATTGCGTTTATTGTCACCGAGATACCTTGGGGTGCAATGGCATCTGGAAACATATATCCACCATTAAAATGTATCTACTCTTTCTACACCGAAATCAAAGAGCAATAGGGAGGTATGATACCTTTCTCGGGCACACCCCCCCCCCTTTCCTCTGTTTTTTGTCCTAGCGCTTTTTTTTGATGAATGGATCCCGTATTCCCTAAAATGGATATATTGGCAGAATACATATATTAATCGATATTCAAACAGACCTCGCTCTATTCGGGCAACATTAGAAGCCAAATCCAAACATATACATACGGCTATATAAAATACCGAGGTTTTCTGCGTATATTTGAACTACACTATCAGTAGTGACCTTGTTTGTTATCAGGGTAGCTAGTATACTTTCGTAATCTGGCATAGACGTTGCAAAGAGAATGCTACGATGTAGATCATTAAATACAACGTTGACTTGGTACTCGTGCGTACAATACAAACAATTACTAAGTTTATTTTGTTGGTTTTTCAAGTCCATTATCCCGATTTTAATGTGGCTACTATGCAAACACAAATATCCGCTTAGGCGTAATAGGATAATTTGCAAAACGAAACTCTTGATTAAAGTGGAACACACACTAGATCAGGAGATGGATGACAGGATCCACGATATGGAGCTAAAGTGTTAGCCAGGAATAATATAAATTGCATTCTCTATGTTAAAAACATACGAATGTGCGTTATATGCAAGCGTATGTATGAGATGGGGATTTTCGTCTGAGATATGTTCACTTGGCAAATTCCGTTACACATAGGCAAGGGGTGCCTATATGGCCTGAGTATACACGAAATCGATGCATGGGTACTGTAGACATGGCGGCAGATCTTTAGATCGGACCATTTTTTGATGCTATAACAAATGTATTTTAATTAAAGCACGGGTATTTAATGCTGCACCTCCAAGATAGATAGAGCAGAACATGGCCATGATAAGGTAAGGTTGTATTTACTGCCGAACTTGTCTGTTTATGAATGTCTGTCGGTACTGCGCCTGCTTTTGTGCCCTATGCGAAGACGCAAATGCATTGCATTAAAATAACGTATAGAGTCAATAAATAGATGGAATCGTGAATAGAGTGAGAATGTTATCGTAGTTAGAAATTAAAGCACGATGCTACATGCATGCGCCTTGTTCTTTATTTTTAAGCAACAAACGTCTTGGTTAAAGCTCTCACAGTATTATCAGTAAGGGAGAAAGGATAGGTGAGATAGTGACAAGGTCGGAAGCAAAAAAAAAGCTAAACAACAATGGCGCCTATGCGCGGGTAATGTTAACAATGGTGGAAAAAGGAGCATGGACCCCAGGCATTGTAACTCCAATTCTTATTTGCGCAAATATGGCAACAGTGTTGAAGTGCAATTTCGTGTGTGCCGAAAGGTCGAGTGAGGACAGCACGGGTGTGTTTCAGCCAAGAGTATATTTATATAACCGGATATAAGATGCATACGGGATGTAGAGGACACAGCCTTTTAACAATTGTCAAATTTTAAAAGTATATTTTTCTTGCCAGGCAGCATATTCGAATTTACCTGAGTATACAAAGTATGGCCTGTGTTGGTATTGGTGGCTGTCTCTTGGTCGATGTGTTTTAGGTCGTTTTAAACGCATCCGGTTTCTGCACCTTGCTTGGCTGCAACCACAAGCACCAGCACTGTCACTGCAGACGCCCATGCAACAATGAACATCACCAATTTATTATTTGGGCATCTCTTGTTTCTTTTGTCATCAGTATTTTGTTACGGCCCTCCATCGCCTTTTACTCAAAGCGGCAGTATGCATTGCTCTCTGTCCGCTTTGTTCTTCATGGAATGCTCAAACAAAACACAGAGATTCATAAATTGAGCGCTGCTATTTTTCATTAATCGACCACTTTGCATTATACACTACCCCTTGTTTATGTGTTTGCTGTTGCTCTTGGCGTCGGTGGCCATTTGCTATGCATATATTTATTTTATGCTTTATTAAGATACATGCTGATAACGTATAAATATCCTTTGGTCGCCCGTACAAACGAGACGTTCGTCAAGAAATATCGATTCCACCTGCTCTGTTTATATTTGTTATTCCCGTTATACGTTTTTTGCTTATATATCACGATTAAAGCCTTTAGACACGAACGAAAAAGAATAGCTGGCTACCACTTATCTCTATCGCCGGGATTCTGGTCTTTTTTCTGCTACTTGCACGCCTATAAATAATTATTTTTAGCAAACTTTGGGCAGATCATCTGTAACCCGTGTACTTTATTATACTCCCAATTTTTCTCCGATCTTGCATCTGAACAAAGCCGAGCAGTAAGCGGATTTGATCTGGCGCGGTACCACCACTATCGCACCGTCAGACAAACATCTCACACAGCGGGCTCATTAATAAGGATAACATTGTCGTTTCTTACACGAACCTACCTATTCCGTTCCCACCACTAGTACTTACTTGGACACATCAACAAGGGGATATTTGCCACGTTTAGACGCTCTGCGTGGTTTCATCAGCTACCACCACGAACATTGCCATTGTCAGCCCCCATTCGCCTGCTGAAAAAAAAGCAATTTGCCTCACGTGGACAGCGCCTTGCAAACTTGGTGGTTTTAATCGGACATCATACCGGCACACCTGCTCATCTGTCTGACCTGGCCAGGTTTATCCATTCACACGGCTTTCCAAAAGCGAGGGGACTGCGGTGCGATTTGCAATTCCAGAACCTTTGCGGGAATCTGCCTCTGATTGTGGCGGTGTACACGGCCGTTCCGCCTGTTTGCATTTTGGGGACGGCGATTTGCAGGCGTTAAAACGGCTTTAAGCTTTTTAGCAGTTTCGCATTGTTGGTCCTTGGATCGCCGCGTTGCAGCTGACTTTTCATACGGCAGAATGGAAATTCGCTCAGTCCGAGTGCTTGTTTTATTTGGTGCCAACTACTTGTGCACCGAGTGTTCCGTTGAATTCGAAAATTACGAGGTCTACTTGGCACACAACAACAAGCACCGCCAAAGCAAAAATCCCGACCCGACAAGCTAAACTGCAAAGCTGATTTCTTCAGCATCAGTGCCCGTCTGGTGTTTATAAATGTCGTCCAGCTTTTTTTTCTGTTGTCGGCAAGTGCGGTTTCTTCTATGCTATGTCAGAGCTGTTTGGACTAATAAGCACGCACAGACACGCATGCTGATATACCAACGCTACAAGACGCCCAAAAGTGATATTTACATTAATCTAATATTTATTTCAAGTCTTTATTTATTATTAGATACTAATGAGTACATAGAGATAAAAGGAGGAATATAGGCAGCCAGCGCCGATATTCGATGGATACAACGTTGTCGCCGTCTCAACAAACGACGAGAACACGATAAGAGGATGCAGAAATGGAGAGGGAGAGAGAGCATTTTGGAGCAGCGGTGCGGGCTTTGGCCGGTAGATAGAAGCGACTTTAGACAGCTTGAGTCTAGTCCTCTTTCCTCTCACTGCACTCTTCCATGTGGTCCTGGAGCTGGGACATCATGTAAAAGTCCTGGAAGCAGTAGCGGCACAGGAAGTTGCAGCGGAAAATGCCAGACGACGCGGTGCTTGAGCTGGATATCTTTGAGCAGGCCATGACAGATGGTTTAGAAGGGCGGAATCAACTAGTACAATAGTATACTTTAACTGAAGAGAGCACAAGTTTGTTAGCTTAAGAAGGAGGATTGCTGTTTAGATGTAAGGCAGATTTACTCCGTGGGGCTGGGCGGGGGGCGCGCGGTCCTGCTCTTATATAGAAAGGAAGCACTGCCACATTTGCGTCCGCACCCTGCAAATGCCAGCGCAATCGTGTATCTCTCTCGCAGAAAGGATAAAGGGAAAAAAAACGTCAGGTCAGGTGTGTCGCGCACAAGGGTGAATGGGAGGCGGGTGAGGTGACCGAATGGCCTTTGTTGTCCAAAATTCTTCCCAAAAAGAGAAGGAGGAATGGCAAGGAGTAAACATTTCACTCGCCTTTTTTTCGTTCTTCTCTCAAGCAGGTGTGATGTACAGGCACAAACCTTGTGTGTGCGCTCGAGGCACGCCAATCGTGTTGCTTCCGCATGCCTTTTTTTCTGGCGAGGATTTGCAACCACCCCCTTCGTTTCTCCACCTCTCAGTGCATCGGTTTATGCGCCACACTGCACGACGCCGGTTTCTTGTTTCCGTTCGCAGAAGGCTGAGCGAGCCTTATCTTCTCACTATCTCTTGCACGCGTCCAAATTCTCTAGCTGGAGCCGTAGAAACGACAAAAACATACACATTTCTGGGTGCATCAAGGAAGAGACGGCATGGTGCGGTGGCATCAATCCGACATGCTGTGCAGCACAGAATCATTGGCAGCATCAGAAAACGGCAGCGGAAGCAATAGAGGCAGTGGGGACAAGCTGCGCAGGACGGAGCTCAGGGCCTTTGTGCTGTTTGCAGCAAACAACCATGCTTTCCTTGTTTCCCATGCACTTCGCCTTCTGATGCATGTAGTAGCCGCATCACCTTGACTCGCACAATTGTATCGTAGGCTGCAAAAAAGCGTATTTTGTGTGCCTCCATATCCCCGCACTACAATGACGTCCTGCCGCATTGTATTTGTAGTTCATGGTCTTGGCATAGACCGACCGAAGCTGTTTACGCCATTCCTATTTTTAACATACTTTCAACCCCGAGCCCATCCGCGTAAACATCCAAAGATAGAAGCATATTTCCCGCTCCGCCTATCGGTCTAGCGAACCGGTCCACTCGCTTCCTTGTACACTTTTACCTTGCCCCAACAATTTAATTCGTGCACACACATTTGCATCTGCTGTGGCTGGCCATCCTCAGAAAATCATTTCAAAATATTGCGACTAATCATGCTCTACAATGCTGTGTGTTTCGAGCCTTTTGTTATTCTAGAAAGCTGGATAGGTGGCATGACATGACGCAGTAGATAAAAAACTGTATATTTTTTTTCCAATACGGCAGCAATGGAAATTTGACAAAATCGGCACGATCCCGTGGCTGGCGCGTTTGTTGGAATGGTTCAATACAAGAAAACAGGTTGTTTGCCTGTGGCTATCTTGTAGCTGCTGCCGGTGTCAGTTGTTTGGGCGCAGCATCCCTTGAACACCTACTTGAATGCCTGTTCATATCCGCCAATATACGCATCTTCTTTGTGAGATTCCAAGGCGGAGTGCCAGATGCATATACCTGCGTGAGCAAGTTTCTTTAGCACGACGGACTTGCCACCGTATACAGCCTTTATTAGGCGGCAGTATCTACGCTTGCAAATGTATATTTCACGTGTGATATGCATTCACAGCTGTGTGTTCTACTGTTGGCAAAATGGGGACTCAATTTG
This sequence comes from Coemansia erecta, assembly GCA_027574685.1. Classification (NCBI taxonomy): domain Eukaryota; kingdom Fungi; phylum Kickxellomycota; class Kickxellomycetes; order Kickxellales; family Kickxellaceae; genus Coemansia; species Coemansia erecta. The sequence continues at coordinate 26,090 of JANBOJ010000169.1, forward strand.
ACGATTCCAAAGCGCGTACTTTGCCATGTATCTCCGTGTTTGTGTCGTTGAATATGTGCTGGCAGCCGTTTCCTAAAAACCTGATACATTCCTGCAAACACCAGGATGCCAATGCAGCGATCGTCGATAGAGGATACTCACTCCTCTCCCAAAAATAAAGTTTTGCGTTCCGTGCCAGCACAAAACTTTGGTTCATTTTCCGACAGCTTCACACTCAAGTTCTACTAAGATCGGCATACTATCTTCAGCCAGCATGTTTCTGAGTTTTTATGGAAATCAAATATTGCACTAGACTCATTACATTTTGCTTCTTTAATCGGCATCTAGCTTCTCAAGCTTGCGATTTGTTTTGCTGCGTATCTGCGTGCCTGTAGTGTTTCTTTTAGCCGAGTCTGTCACTTGTCAACATAAATTTGCCAGATCTCTTTTTTTTTTTACCGCAATGCCAATGCCCAGCGCATATAAACAAATATATGCTTCAACCCTTGCCCCACGCATGAGCGCGCACATATGCATACATGCATATCTCAGAAAGAGAGCACGAATCAAAGTAAAAATAAGACTCGATGCGACATCTCTCACGGACATGGCATGCGCGGTATTCGTCCAGGGGGTTCAAAACTATTGCCAAGCGAATAGAAACCAGTCTATCCAACACATCCGTTCTTGACAATGGCTGACGGTGCACGCTGGTCATACACAGCCTACATATGTCTGATTCTACAGGTTTGCATTTGCCTCCCTATCTTTGCTATTGTGCATTCCAGGAATGGAACTCGGCCAAAGGAAGGCGATGACATGCATCGTTGCATATGCATTCGGCACAAAAAACGGGGCGGCTCCGTGCAGCAGAATCAGCGCGGTGCCGCAGGGATTGCAAGTGCCGGTTCTTGATCTGCCACTGTTTCTCAATTTAATTCAAGTAGAAAATCTAATTTTCATATACACCTCAACGTCCGACGCATCTCTACAGGCTTGTCTTGTGTCCCGAAGCCTCAAGAATGGCCCGCCAGTCATGCGGGGTGTTCGAGTTACCCTCCCAAAAGTCCTTGCTCTTCGAGCGCTCCTTCTCGATGGTCTCAACAATCTCAGTGCTGCTCTTGCTAAGATCGACTTCGCCGCTAAGATACTTTTGCATCAGCGACTCTGAAATGGTGACGACCCATGCCTCCTTTCTTGTGCCCGTCACGCGGCTTTCGGGATCCTCGCGCAGCTTAGCCAGGAGCTCCGGATCTCTCAGAGGCTTTACTATAATCTGCTTAAACTCTTTCAGGTTCTTCAGGTAGACCCGCTTGAACTTGTGCCGCGAGATGGCTTTGAACTGCTCGGGGTATGCTTTGTGTGCAGCGAGAAAAAGCTGGTTGATGGTCTTTGGGCCTTCGCGTGCCAGAATAGACTTTATTATTGTGCTACGTGACGCCTCCATTCGATAATAGTACTGTGCCGCTGCAAAGAAGGTGAAAGAGAGAAATGAATTAAGGTTGAATTTATGGCAAACTAAAGCGTAGTTGAAGTTGGGGGGAAAAAAGAGGTGCGATATCTCTTCTGCTTAGGAGAACTATAAAATCTCGGCGAACAAAATCACAGCAGCAGATCATGATTACTAGATCCGCCAATAGGTTGCAATCATTTCCAGAAAACACCTCAAATGTTCTACATGCAGTGGTGAGTCTATAGTCTATTTACATATAAAGCGGGTCATTACATGTCGTTCGTAAGTCCGGTGAGGTACTCTTTTGACAGGCCGGTAGTGTTGGCGATAAAGTCCAGGTAGTAGCCGGCATTTACATAGAGCTGACCGCCTGTGTCATTGCCACACTCGCTTTCGCCGATGTTAACTGCAATGCTGACCAGACCAGCAACCGACAGGACACCTTCATTGTTAATCATCAGACCAGTTCCACTGTCGCCCATGCATGCCGAGGAGTGGGCATGGAGGATGTTGGGAGTGCAGATCTGAGGGCCGTCGTTTGATTGCCAATCGCCTGAGAATTGACTGCACAGAGTGGAGTTGCCGGCGTAGACAACGGTTCCGCGGAGCATGTTTGTATCAGTAGCGCCAGACTCGGTCTGACCCCAGCCGAGAGTCAGTAGGGCCTGGTTGGCGACAATATCTCCAGAATAGATAGGTGCACGGCGGGCAGTGTTGTCAAGAGTGATTTCGTCGATTTCGAGAATAGCAATATCCAGCCTTGCGTCGACCTGGCCGTTGGTATAGTCGGGCTGCGGTGTAATTTTTGTGACTTTGGTGTAGATCTGGTCATCTCTGTTCAGGTTGTTGTAGTAGACGCTGACGTTTTGTGGCGGCACTACGACGGTTGCATCGTTGGTGATGCAGTGTGCAGCAGTCAGAATGTGCTTGGGTGACAGGATTGTGCCGCCGCACATAACGAGACCAGCGCCAAAGTCCTTAAACATGGTGACAGAAGACGAGGACAGATCCTGCTCCATGATCTGGCCATTATACACTCGCTTATCTAGGCGAGGAATAGCAATGGCGGTCGCAGCTTGGAGCACTGATGTGCCAATTAGTACGAGGGCAGAGAACCGAATGAATGAGAACATTGGTGGATGTATGTCTGGAGGTTGAGCGGGTGTGAGATACAGCAGAATGCAAATGTGTGCGGTTTGTAGAGATGAAAATGTGAAGGATGAATGCTAGCACAGACATCACAACAGAGAAGGACCATGGCTAAAGTATTTAAATGGAGCAAGTTTAAAAGCGCATATATTCATTGCTGCATTAAAACAGATCCAATGTGTTTTGTAGATTTTAATATATACATTTTGAAAGCTGGCCAGCCAAAAGGAAAGCTATTTTTTAGCGGACGAGGATTTCTTTGTAACTAAAAGAGGCTTTATAGGGAGAGCTAGATTCAGTTTCTCGCCGTATTAACTAAAGGGGGAAGAGCGGTTGCCAAGCAAGCGTCAAGCAGCTACTGCAAAGCGAGAAAAGAAGCTTGGCAAGGTCTTTGCAGATATATGGCCATCTAGACTGATAAATGTAAACTTCATGCCAGATGATCGGGGAATGCGCTGAATCTCGGCTACGGCGATGATCATTTGATTGGATCTGTCGGAAATCAGCGATGGCGATAAGCCTGAAATTGAGCAATTTTTGGCACTAAAGCTGACTTGTATCCACACGGCTCAATTTGAAGGTCTTTGTTAATTAAGAATATTGAAAAATGTCGAGGATTGCACTGCGTGTCTCGCGTATGCTCCCGTCGATGCCGGGTAAGTACTGAGGGTGGGAGGTATCGAAAGCAAGCACTTGCAGCGAACGGCGGCTAATGTACAGCGATCAACATGCATTCTGTTTTATCTCTTCTTCATTGCATTGGCCTGGCTAGGTGCGCGCTCGCTGTCGACGACAATGGCGGTACGGAAGGCAGGTGGCTTTAACCACGGCGACCTGAAGCCGATCGAGCAGGCGCAGAAGATGCCGGACTTTAGCAAGTTCGACCCGATCTACGACGACATCAGCGAGAACAGCGCGGTGCTTGAGCTGTGGAGGAAGCAGAAGGCGCAGGAGATGGGTGCGCAGGGAGCGGCGGCGGCATCGAGCATCGACGCGATGGTGCGGTCGGAGCACAAGGTGTTTGAGGAGCCGGAGGACTTTCTGGTGAAGTATCCCAAGCGGCCGCCGGGCAAGGGCATGCAGGCGGCGACGGAGGGCGAGATGGTTTGGTCGGAGGAGCTGCTGATTCCGTACGAGGAGTTCCGGCGGCTGGCGAAGAAGACGCTTGTGGTGAAGCGCACGGTGCAGATGACGCGCAAGGGCAAGATCCCGTCGATGTATGCGCTGGTGGTGGTGGGCAACGGGCGGGGGTCTGCGGGGTACGGCGAGGGCAAGAGCTCCGAGGCGTCGCGCGCGGTGATGATTGCGACGCGGCAGGCGATCAAGCGGATGCAGCACTTCCCGCGGTACGACAACCGCACGCTGTACCACGACATCGAGCACAAGTTCAAGGCGACGAAGCTGCAGCTGTGGGCCAGGCGGCCCGGATTCGGGTGTCGTGTGGCGCCGATGATCCACGAGGTGTGCGAGTGCATCGGGGTGCAGGATCTGGCGGGCAAGATCCACGGGTCGCGTAATCCGATGAACGTGATCAAGGGGTTCTTTGAGGCGCTGGGCACGCAGCGGATGCCCAGCGACCTGGCGAAGGCGCGCGGGCTGCGGCTGATGGACGTCAACCACGTGTACTATGGCGGAATCGAGCCGACGCGGACGGGCGAGCGGCTGCGGCGCTAGGCGTCAATACGTCAGGCTCTGATCTCGGCATCGCCCATCGGATGCAGGCCGAGCTTGACGGCGAATATGAGATGACATGGCTAAATGCTATCTCATCTCGCGAGATACAAATAAAAGGGAGGTTGCATGGTGCAAGCCTCATGGTCTAGCTGTCTATTCACATTTCTATCCATACACCAATATACAGGATACTGGTCCCGTCTTTATGTTGGAACACTCACACTAGGTATTCTTGTTATAGCTGTTTTGTTGTCTGGATGGCTGAGATGGTTTGGATTGGTATGGTTTGGTCTGGCTTGGCTTGGCTTGGCTTGGCTTGAGCAGGGAAGCGGGACATTGTGCCGCAGTGGTCTCTTCTGCGCTTCTGCCTGCAGCTGAGGGTGGCTTTTTTGGCTTTCGGTCGGCATTTATGCGGGTCGAGCTTGTCTACGAATTGCGGCGCAATGTCTGCGGACCGATGTATGCGCGGGGAGGCGCTGGCAAGGGTTCGTCTGGAATGGGATGGGGGTGGAAGAGGAAGGGGCTGAGAGCTGCTCTTCTCTTCCTCCAACAACGACTGCAACATATACGACGCCTCTAGTAACTCTAACGCCAAGGATAAAATAATTTACAGGATAAATACGCCTAACGCAACGCAGGGCTGCCTGAAGACATCTAACGAGCATCTAACGACGATTTAAGGAGTATATAACGGAACCCCAGAACCGACCAAGCAATGGGCGCCAGCGTGTCAAGCACGGTGGGCGCAGCGGCGTGCTGCATGGCAGGCAGCCGTAACGGCGGCGGCAGCGGCGGCGGCAGCGGCGACGGCTCTGCCGACGAGCGGCGGCGGCTGGTGCAGGCCAGCAGCCGCGAGCAGCAGGCGGTGGCGGTGCTGAGCCGGCTGTTCGAGCACGACACGCGGATCAACTTCTACTCGGGCGAGGCGCTTGACGCGCTGGCGACGCTGGCGCGGTCGGACGTGCACCAGCTGCAGCTGTCGGCGGCGACGGCGTTCAGCGAGGTGTCGGCGTACGACGTGCGCGCGGTGTCGCTCGAGACCATCACGACGGTGGTGGGGCTGCTGGGGTCGGCGCACGCCGACGTGCAGCAGGGCGCGGGCGCGGCGCTGGGCAACCTGGCGGGCAACATGGCCAACAAGCGGCTGATAGTGCAGAGCGGCGGGCTGGCGCAGCTGGTGCGGCAGATGCTGTCGCCCAGCGTCGAGGCGCAGGCCAACGCGGCCGGGTGCATCACCAACGTGGCGGCCGACGGCGAGCTCAAGGCGGCCGTGGCGCGCAGCGGGGCGCTGGTGCCGCTGGTGCGGCTGGCGCGGTCGCGCGACGTGCGCGTGGCGCGCAACGCGGCCGGCGCGCTGCTCAACATGACGCACGCGGCCGAGCACCGGCAGCAGCTGGTGGCGGCGGGCGCGGGGCCGGCGCTGGCGGCGCTGCTGGACAGCGGCGACGGCGACACGCGCTACTACGCGGCCACGGCCGTGGGCAACGTGGCGGCCGACGGCGCCGGGCGCGAGCAGCTGTGGCGCGCGCAGCCGCTGCTGGTCGACCAGCTGGTGCGGCTGGTGCAGCAGCCCGGCGGCCAGCGCGGCGCGGCGCGCACGCAGGCGCAGGCGGCGCTGGCGCTGCGCAACCTGGCGTCGGACGAGCGCTACCAGGCGCACGCCGTGGCGCGCGGCGCGGCGCCGGCGCTGGCCGCGGCGCTGCAGTCGCCGCACCCGGCCGTGGCCGCCGCCGCCGCCGCCTGCCTGCGCAACCTGTCGATAGCCGCGGCCAACGAGGGCGCGCTGGTGGCGGCCGGCGTGCTGCCGCCGCTGGCGGCGCTGGTGTCGGGCGCCGACCGCGACGCGCAGGCGCACGCGCTGGCGGCGCTGCGCAACCTGGCGGCCAACGGCGGCGAGGCGTGCGCGCAGGCGCTGCTGGCGGCCGGCGTGCTCGACCACATGTGCGCGGCGCTCGCGCCGCCGGCCGCCAGCATGCCGGCGGCCTACGAGCTGGCGGCGGCGCTGGGCGTGTTCGCCGCCGCGCCGCTGCTGTGGCGGCCGCTGGTCGAGCGCGGGCTGTGCCGCCACCTCGTGCGGCTGCTGCGCGCGCCCTGCCACGCCACCGAGTACGCCGCCTGCTGCGCGCTGCGCACGCTGGCCGCCCGCCGCACGCCCGAGGTGCTGGGCGAGCTGGCGCACCTGTGGGTCGTGGCCGCCGAGCCGCGCGCCGGGCTGCGCGCATACGTGCTGCGCGCGCTGTCCGACGCCGCCTACGCGCGCAGCCCCGTGCGCGCCATCGCCATGTGGCTGGTGGTCGCGCTGCTGGGCTGCGGCGCGCGCCCGGACCTGCGCCGCCGCATCGTCGCCGACGTGCAGCTGATGGCCGTCGTCGAGGGCCTGGCGCGCCAGCGCGTGGCGCGCGACGCCGAGTCGCTGTCGGCGTCCGACACGTGCTCGGTCGCGTCCGAGGCCTTCGCGCCCGCCGAGCTGGTCGCCGTCGGCCGCGCCGCGTCGGTCGAGAACGGCGGCAGCGACGACGGCGAGGCCGGCGGCTGCGACGACGACGACCAGGCGTCGGTGCGCACGTGCACGCTGGCGCGCCAGGTCGTCGCGCTGCTGCACGAGCCCGCGTCGTTTGCCGCGAGCGCCGCCAGCCTCAAGCAGGCGCCGCGCCTCCTCAACGTCTGAGCACTCGCCGGCGATGAGCGGCACAGCGGCGCGCGCGATGACGCCATCCCCGAGGTTATTTCCACCATCCCGCGGTTATCTCTGCCATCATCCCGCCCGCCCGCACGCCAAGCGCCGCGCGCAGATTTCCCCGCTGCCGCTGCCGCCGCCCCTCCGCACGCCCACTCCACCCCCCAATCCGACCCGGCCCTATAAAACCACCACCGCCGCCAGCCTTTATTTCACTTTCTTCATTACGTTTCACACGTTTATTTCCAAACAGCCAACAGCCCTACTATGCCAGAAACCATCGCCGCCATCTTCCGCAACATCGACACAAACGGATCGCACCCGGCCATCGCGACCACGGCGTCGTCCGACCCGGCGTCGGTGACGCTGGCCTACGCCGACATCCGCGGCCAGAGCGAGCGCTTCCGGCGCCAGGTCGCCCTGCTTTCGGGCGGCGCGCTGCCCGCGGGCTCCGTGCTCTCGTCCCTGCTGCCCAACGGGCTCAGCTGCCTGCTGGTGTTCCTGGCCACGACGCTGCAGCGCCTGGTGGCGGCGCCGCTCAACCCGGCGATGAAGCAGAGCGAGATCGAGTTCTACCTGCAGGACGCCGGCAGCAGGGTGCTGGTGGTGCCCGAGGGCACGGCCGAGGACAGCGACGGCGTGCGTGCCGCGCGGGCGCTCGGCGTGGCCGTGTGGTCGGTCGCCTGGGAGCCCCAGGCGGGGCTGCGGCTGGCCACGCTGGGCGGCGCGCCGGCCGAGCCCCCGGCCGTGCACAGCACCGAGGAGCCCCCCGCTGCGCCGCAGCCCGACGACGTCGCCCTGCTGCTGCACACGTCGGGCACCACGGGGCGGCCCAAGGCCGTGCCCCTGACGCACGGCAACATCGCCAGCTCGATGCGCAACATCTCGGCCACGTACGCGCTGTCCCCCGCAGACCGGTCGTTCGTGGTCATGCCTCTGTTCCACGTGCACGGGCTGATTGGCGCCACGCTGGCCGCGCTGTATGCCGGCGGCTCGGTGGCCGTGCCGCCGCGCTTCTCGGCCGGACACTTCTGGGCCGAGTATGCGGCCACCAAGGCCACGTGGTACTCGGCAGTGCCGACTATCCACCAGATCCTGCTGCGGCATGAGGTTCCCGTTGAGCGGCCGGTGATTCGCTTTGTGCGGTCGTGCTCGGCGGCCCTGGCGCCGACGGTGCTCGAGGCGCTGGAGGCCCGGTTGGGCGCCCCCGTGCTCGAGGCGTACGCGATGACTGAGGCGGCGCACCAGATGTGCTCCAACCCGCTGCCGCCGCAGCAGCACAAGGCCGGCAGCGTCGGCGTGCCGCAGGGCGTCGAGGTGGCCATCCTGGACGACTCGGACCAGCCGACGAGGCTGGGCGAGGTGTGCGTGCGCGGGCCCAATGTGACGCCCGGGTACCTGAACAACTCCGAGGCCAACCTGAAGTCATTCACGCGGGCGGAGCACTGGTTCCGCACGGGCGACCAGGGGTACCTGGACGCGGACGGGTACCTTGTGCTGACGGGGCGGATCAAGGAGCTGATTAACCGCGGCGGAGAGAAGATCTCGCCCTTGGAGCTCGACGCCGTGCTGCTCAAGTGCCCTGGCGTGGCTGAGGCCGTCAGCTTTGCTGTTTCGGACGAGATGTACGGGCAGGAGGTTTATGCCGCTGTGGTGCCTGCGCTGGATAAGGAGGGCGAGGGGGTTACGGAGGCTGTGGTCAGGGAGTTTATGGCTGAGAATGTGGCAAAGTTTAAGGTGCCTAAGCGCGTGTTTGTCGCCCAGGAACTGCCCCGCACGGCTACGGGCAAGATCCAGCGCCGCGTGGTTGCTGAGCACTTTGCCGGCCCACAATAGACACTTGACTGCTAGCACTTGTGTTTGAAGTGACCGGGAAGGGGGGAAAAAAAACCTCACCGCTCGTTTTATTTTTCAACGGCTTTGTTCTTTATTTTTTTAAATACACTTTTGTTTTATTAGCTCTTGCTCTTGCTTGCGCCATGTCGCTGTTTGACGGTCTACCGCCAATTGGATCGCGGCTCAGCGACAGTGATGACGACGACAAAAAGGGAAGCACCAGCGGCACTGACGGTTCTGAGAAGCAGAAGCAGAAGCAGAAGCAGAAAAATGGCACAGATGAGACGCGTCGGCCGCCCGACCTGGTGCCTGCAAGCCTGCGCCCCCGCCCGACCCCCAGGCACATGCAAGCGCACGGCCACGGACGCCTGATCTCCCGGTGGACCGCCGCCGCTGCCGTCTCGGCCGACCAGCCGCCCAATTCACCCGAACCTGCGCAGCCTGCGCAGCCTGTGGTTTCGCTTGCACAGTATTTGCCGGCTGCGCGGCCGCAAGAGAACTCTAGGGGTCCGGCTGTGTTCGATCACAGGGCTGCG